>JUFY01036175.1:3704-16639 GCA_001855655.1 Leptopilina clavipes
TAGGGAAAGAATGGGGATTTTTTTTTGTTAGTAGAACTTTGATGCGCATATTCGTGTCAAGGACTTTGCTGATAAATAAACGTGTTCAGGATCAGGCAGCAACGAAGGACAGTAAAAAAAGAGAGAAATATATCGATCATAGAATTATAACATTTTATTCTTTCATCCTTATATAAAAGCTGGAGTATATAAATATGAATCTCGACTGAATACTGCGCAACGAATATAACTACCTTGAACTCAAAACAATCTAAACAGGTTTTTTTTCTTCTTCTTCTTCTTTAAAAATTTTTTTTTTAATAATGAGATATAGAATGATGCATTTCAGTGAGGAAATCTCTTTTTAGTAGACTGTTGGCGCAAGCTAATTTCATCAGAATATATATATACAATTGTTCTCTTTTAGCAATTTCGCAATTCTTCACTCTTCCCATCATTCTTCAGTTCACTTTGAGCCACCTTGACAGTATTTGTGTCACGGTTTCTATTTCCTTGAAGGTTTCATTTCGCACCCTCTTGAAGAATGTTGAAGGGTCTCGAATGTTTTCAGCATTTGCTGGAGTGTGCGTCCTCCCCCTTCTATTAGTTTCTTTCTTTTCTTTCAATTCACGTGCGTATGCGAATTTACAAACTAGAGTAACATAAACTTCGCAATTTATTGAATTTTTGTACGAGTGTCAAAAAAAAAAAAATTGCTCAAATCTAATAATTTCTCATTATTGAATTTTTGTGAGAAATGAGAAATTTTTGTTAAAATGAGAACTTGAAAGAATCCGAAGAGGTAAAAACAGTAATAGAAGGCAAAATTTTTAGAGTTAATTCGATACTACTTTCGTAGCATAATATTAGCCAAAGAGTTATTTTCACTTAGTTCGCTTTCTTCCTTTACTAAATTTGAATTTCGCGCCATTAGTTCCGTAAATACCCGCCTAGATGGCATGGAAATTCGCTCGTAAGCGAGATAGAGTGGATGGAGTATAAGTATCAGTGGCAAGAGTATTTTTTATTTTTGTTTCTCTGCTTCAAAAAGTTCATTTTTAATTACCTATATATTTGAAAAAAATAATAAGCCAATAAGAAAACAATCTTGAAGGATAACAATTAAAAATAGATAAGAATGTAATAATTTTTCACAAAACTAACAGAACTCTTCATTCACTATTATTAAACCCAACGAAAATCTGTTGTCAATTCTGAAAATTATTATTTTTTTTATTTAGATCAGGAAATTCGGAAATTCGGTTGAACCTTGATAAGTTTTCAAGTCGGAATAATACAATTGGCTAATATTGTCCCAAAGCTGCGAATAAAGGAACCAATGCAAAACCTTGAATTTAAATACTGTTATGTTCTAGAGCCCGTGCAGAAATTGCCCCACTTGACCCTACTTGAAATAGGGCTTTAGCAAGGGTCTAACTAGTTTTCCTAGTTTCTTGCAAGGCCCTTGTTAGAGCCCTATTTTAAATAGGGAAAAGTGGGGCAATTTCTGCACGGGAGTAATATTCACTTAGTTCACTTTCTTGTTTTATTAAATTTGAATTTCGCGCCATTATTTCTGTAAATTCCCGCCTAGATGGCATGAAAATTCACTCGTAAATGACATGGAGTGGTTGGAGTATAAGTATCAGTTTAGAAGATTGTAGGTATATGTTAAGAATCGTGTGGATATTAGTAGATTGTATGGATATTCGTCTATTTTGGAAGATTGTACATATGGTAGACGATAGTATGTATTTAGAGGATAGTATCTATTTAGAGGATAGAATCTATTTAGAGGATAGAATCTATTTAGAGGATAGAATCTATTTAGAGGTATGTATATAGAGCATAGTATGTATATAGAGCATAGTATGTATATTAAAGGATAGTATGTATATTAGAGGATTGTTTGTGAGTATATTAGAGAATTGTATGTGTATATATTAGAGGATTGTGGAGAGTTCAATATTGCTCTGGGGTGGTGGGCGGTCTTAATGCATTTGGTATGGTACGCATCACCAAGCACCCTTTCCGCAAGCTCAGCACATACCCTCCTTCTCCCCCCATTCACCCCTCTGCCCAACAATCCTCGTCCACCCCTCTGCCCCCTCACGGTTTCAAAGTCTCTTACTCTATTTGTCCCGTTCTAGACATCATCTCTCACTTTCTCTCTGTCAAATTCGTTCCCGCGTTCTCTTTTTGGCTATACATCGCCCTCATTCACCCTCAGCAGCTATCCTTCTCCCTTACTGAGTATATAATGCCTCTAAAACGAAGCAACCGACCCCCTTCGACTTTAATCTCTTAACGGGCAAACGACAAAAAAAAAATATCATTCATATTCTTCTTAGAAGCCGGATCTTGAAATCGGTTAAGAGATTGTGTCTCTCGAACGATATAGTTTGTATAATTTAAATATAGATTTATTTTGTGACCGAAAGAAAACCGAAGTTTCCTTTTTTTCAATCTAAGATTGGTGACAAAATAAATCTCTGATTTAAATTGATTATTGGATGGAGGTAAAACTAACTTGAGAGAACTTGAATTCTTAGTAATTGAACATGTATTGGATGTATTGGTATTAAATTAGAACAACGTTGGTGTGAAAAATGATGGACTCGAGCAGCTCGTGTGGGATGTAAGATGTAAGGAAAGTCCCCTTTTTGCGATGTGAATTAGGAGAATTATTGGTGTACGATTGATGTAGGAATGATCGTTCTGTCAATCGAGGATGAAATACGTCGTTTTCTGTTAGAAAGAACGACATGAGGCAAGAATGTTCCCTAGGTTTTCTCTCTCTCTCTCTCTTTCTATATATAAATATAACGTGTGGCAAAATTAGCTTTGAACTTTGAGGATGTGAAAAGGAAAAAAAAAGAAGGCGGAAAAGAACTAAGAAATACCAGGTTCTGTGTCAGTTTGAAAATCGCGTACAAGCGGGGGAGGCTACTTGGTCACGAGCACTTAGAAAATCAATAGCTTGGCTCACTTGATCCGGCGTTGGCTGCTGCCAGGCCATATCTTGATTAAAATCAGTGCCAACGCCATCTCGTCTCTTTCTTTACTCTTTCCTCTGTCTCACTCTATTCTCTACCCTTCAAGCATGGTACACCCGCACAAGTTCACTCTTAGCGCACCCAACCTCTTCCAGATGAATCCGGTTAGTCTCGTTAATGTCTAAGTCATCCTACTCTACGGTACCATGTAAAATGTAAACCGCCCCCTTTATTTCTTCCCCCCCCCCACAGACAATGGGAAATAAATACGAAAAGAATTATACGAATCGTCTCGGAAAAAGTGTTTTTTTTCTCACTATTTTCACTTCTCTTGTTTCATTGGAAATTTAAATTTTGAGGAATTTTTGTGAGAAAAAGTGTTTTGAGTACCGATTAAAGACTACATTGTCTGTTATTGTTATTATTAACCCACCCTGAAATTGCAGCAGTGTTTTAATGAATGTTCGAAATATTGATGCAAGTTCAAGTACTGTGAAAGAATTATATTTTATTATTAACAAAGTAATTAATTATTTACCATATTTAGAACATAATAGAAACTCAAGGGGGCCAATGATACTTATACTCCGTCCACTCCATCTCGTTTACGAGCGAATTTCCATGCCGTCTAGGCGGGAATTCACAGAACTAATGGCGCGAAATTCAAATTTAATAAAACAATAAAGCGAACTAAGTGAAAATAACTATTGGGTTAATATTATTTTGGAGTATTTAAATTCAAGGTTTTGCATTGGTTCCTACATTCGCAGCCTTGGGCCAATATTGGCCAATTGTATTATTCCCACTTGAAACCTTATTTTTTTCCTGGTCTAAATAAATAAAAAATAAGAATCCGGTACAAAAACCATATTTTAAGAATTGACAATAATGGTAAATGAAGAGTTTTGTTTTTTTTGTGGAAAATTTATTATATTGGTCCGAGAAGCAGGGAGAAGGTAAAGTGAAGATGAGTGAAGATGAGACATTTTTTTTTTGAAAAGCACAGGATATGATCCTCGAGGAGCATAGGGAGCCTGGTCAACATTTGATCAGAGTAAACAGCCCTTCGGCTTGCGCATAGGCCTTTTGGGAATTTCCTTTGGTGATATATAGAACTTACAGTTTTGTACCCGGTGGCATGAAACATATTGTACTTATTGCTTTCGAGAGTGGAAAACACCGCACATTAAATTCACACAACACATTCGCATGATTACAATTATAAAGAAAAATTTTTTGCAATTAAAAAAAAAATACTTTCATTCGAATTATAATATATTTTTAATTATTTATTTTTATTTATTTATTTATATTTATTTATTCGACTGCAATTTTAATTACTCATGTTAAAAAATGAACGACCACTAACTTCATGAATATACAATATATTTTTATTTATTAAAAATTAAAATAGAATCGAAACAGAAATAGTTTAATACTTTTTTAAAAAAAATTTTGTTTTTTAATCTATATAATAATTTTTAGATGTTCCAAATATAGCATTTTTTCCACAATATTTCTTTTCTATAAATTGAAAAAAAAATCGTAAATAATTGCGAATAAAAAAAAAAGAATAATAAAGTTTTACTTTCTGTTCGAAGAAATTTTTCTCCATTAGACTTGTCCCTTATCAGCGAGATTTACATTATAGAAAAAGAAGTACGAGACAAAATAGTAAACTGTATAAATTTAATTATAAACTTGACGAAGGGAGAAAAGGGATGAGGCAAAAGTTGACAAGTCACGCGGCGTAAAATATGATTATAAAATATTTCCAAAGGACTAATAATAATTGAGAAAATTTGTTTACTATGTAGAATAAATATTATATAATTTTTTAATCTCGCTTTATAAATAAATAAAGTCGTTGAAAAAAAAAAACTCGGGATTAAAAGTGGATAGAGGAAGTAAATGCGTTAATTCGTGACGGTGATTATGGAGCCATTAGCGTGGCAGCCCAACAAATAGCACGGTACAATCCAATAACCGTTCAGAGCCATATAATAAAAGGGAGGACGGTTTAGACACCAGTCAGGGGTAGTTTAGCGTACTGCCACGTCGTACAGGGGCGTCCACCCTCCGGCGGATAGTGATCATTGCATTCATTGTCACATCACTATAATACCTCTCGCATAAGGGTGGAATTTCCTGTGTGCGCGCCCATGTCGACTATGGGACATGGCATAAAGTCTACAGCAGATATTTCTGATGTGTATATATATAGAAAATGTGCGAGACTAAAGTATTCTCCGTTCGTATATATACAAAATAGCTACAGAAAAGGGTTCACTAAAAGCTCCTGAGATTCACGCATTAGATAAAGACCTGTCTGATGTATTAATTATGCCGGCGTGGCATGCCATTTACAGCCTTGCAATTAACTGTACGTGTAAATTTTCCCAGAATTTAGAAAGATGCCCGAAAATTTTCGTAATTATCGCGCTGCTAAAAGCATTTCATTTATTGTATTTTGTAATAATTGTTCTGACATTGATGAAACTTTGGCAGACTTTTTCTTATCTGTAAAACATTTTCGTTAGATTATTAGTCGAGCGTGAAAAATAGTTCCCACAAGGTCAAGTCACCCAAATATGTCTAATTGTCTAATAGATCAAATGGATCATTGGTAATGATAATTTACACGCAGAAAAATGGATTGTAATTAGGATTATAGAAAACCAAATCATACTCAATATAATCTGAAGCAGAGAAACAAAAATAATTCTCTTGTCACTGATACTTATACTCCATCAACTCTATCTCGTTTGCGAGCGAATTTCCATGCCGTCTAGGCGGGAATTTACAGAACTAATGGCGCGAAATTCAAAAAAATATTACATGAAAATGAAATTTTTCTTCACTTCTTACAAGAAGTCTTTTCATAAGTCCTTTGAGTGTCTAAGACCAGGTAAAATTTTTCAATCTACTGCAATAGGGCAAAGGGAAATATTATTTGATTGCTCGATCATTTCTACTTATATATGTCAATAAATAATAATTATTTAACTCAATATTTTTGGAAATTTTTTCCAGTAGATTTATTTATTATTATTTAATTACTTTTGATAATAAATAAATAAGGGGATTTGTTTGAAAAAATGAGAATTCAATTTCTGGATGAAATTAGTCTTCGAGCCGGAAACGATTTCTCTTGAACACGAAAGCTTCTAATCTTTATTACCTGATGTCTGTTCCTCTTCTTCACGATCTTTCGCTGGCACTCTCGGCTTTTATAGCTCTGTCAAGCAAATGAAATGAAATTCATGCAAATCAACGAACATCCCGGTATTTCAATTCTCCTGTCTGTTAGCAACATCCTCGCGATCAAAAGCTGTATGTATATCACGAAGCATATCACTTTTGTATTGGGGCGATGATGCGTCTAGCCATTCTCACTGTGCGTATACATATACATATACTATATGTTCATTCCATTGTGTAGCGTAAATTCTACATGTGTACACGTTGTCCACTTAGCCATTAAAATTTAAAATCCGTCACTCATTCTGTCTAGCGTCTCTTATCGACAAACGCAAAATTGTTTCTTCTACACGTGTTTCAAAAATATTGCATAAATATTCAGATATACATTTTTTATGAATTTTATTATATTTTTCTTCCGTCTCTATTCATTGTTTCCTTATTGAGTTATTATTTTTTGAGATTTGGGAAATTAAAAACAAAAATAGAAAAGAGAATCAAATAAACAATAATACTCTATTACTCTTGCCACTGATACTTATATACTCTGTCCACTCCATCTCGTTTACGAGCGAATTTCCATGCCATCTAGGCGGGAATTTACAGAACTAATGGCGCGAAATTCAAATTTAATATAACGTGCAATCTCCGAATTCTATTTTAATAAACCATTTTTTATATTTTTCATTGTTGAATTTTGGGATGCAAATTGATCAAAAAACAAAATTTAGGAGGTATAACAAAAATATATTTTAGTAAAGTTGAAAAGAAAGGTTACATGAATGTGATGCGTACGCTAGGTAAATCGGAACTAACCTAAACCGTGCTTCTGCTTGACGATGCGCAAAACAACAACGCAAGATGAACATAGGAACGTAAATATTATACGAAGTGCCCGGGTCAAATAAGAAAACACGAAAAAATATTCCAACAGAGACGTTCTTTGCAATAACTGATTAAACTGTCTCCTAATATTAATGCTGTTGGTTTTAATTTTTTCTTATCAATTCATTGAATGTTCATTTTTCAGAAAGAATATGACTTACTTTTTCCATCACGTCGTACAGAAAAAATACAAAAATTTGTTTACAGCTTAAACAGTTCTCAAAGAAATATTCGAGTTGTTGTCGTATAATTTTCTTAGGAAAAGAATCTGTTCTTGCGGCGATGTAATCGCAAAGGTGACGATGACGATTCGTAAATACCTATGGGAACGGCCGTCACAACGATACAGAGGTAATTTCATGGCTCGGATCCATTCACGACGGTAACTAACTGCGCGAAGAAATCGCAATAGCCCGAGGCCGAACATTGCGTAAAGACGCTTAATTAAGATGCACCTACTCCCGTAAATCGACTGCTTAATTCGAGCTGTTACGTAAAAGAGTGTCTGTTAATTAGTTATTCCGCAATTCCCTCGTGTCTTATCAAAATTTTTGTTGTTCATTCACCACCCCCTCCTTACTTTTTTACTCTCTATTCGATGTAATTTCCACACCATTGCAATTATTGTCGTCATCTCACTTATTAATTTTCTTAATTGGTCCGATAAATGGACGTCAATTATCGCTAAGTATAAAGTTCGACTTGAAATAAAATATGTTTGTAGAAAGTATACGATTTTACTGCCGGTTATTACTTGTTATTAATTTGCGTAATGAATTTTAATTTTTCTCGCAATGTTTTTTTTTTATTTCTTTGACCAACTCTAAGAGCAAAATTATACATATGAACAAGTGGGAATATTCTCTCAATTTGCATAAGTGAAAAGTTGATGCAGATGATCCAAACAGCGCACATTCTCTATTTGAATCATGCCTGATAAAAAGTAGACAAAGCACAGGTTCTCTTTTAAGGTGAATAAGATAAGCAGATGACATTTATAGGGTATACTCCTACTTTAAACATCAGGCTATCGAATCCAAGAAAATCAGTCGCTCTCGTTCGAATTTGAGACCATCCGATCATAACAATGAGTAGCTAATTTCTTTTTATTCAGTGAAAATTAAACACATTATTCTTTAACAATTTTTCTCCGTGCGAATACGAGATAGTATGCTTAATTGTGAAACATTGTTGCTACAGTGGAAATGAAATAAATATAAAAATGAACTTTTCAATCGCGTTATTATCAAGGCGCTGCGTATTCTACAAGAGCACACCTGCTGCAAATGAACCCTTTGTCTTAACTCGCAGAGTCATTAAGAGCACACTGAGTGCCGTCGAATCGACATTTTTAACTATCGCTTCAACGAAAGTTGTAAAGGGGAAATGGCCATTTGTGCGTATAGACAGAGAGGAAAAGAAACAGAAGAAAAAATAGCGATCAATAAGCATGAACTGCAATAAATTCCAGCGTATAATGATTGAGACTCATCCCGTACAAAAAGAGGACGATAAGGATCATTTTAGTAGGCAGAATATTTCATTTGCAATTCGCGACTTGAAAAACTTTTTTTAATCAACTTTAACGAGTTTCGAAATGTACAATTTGAGAGGAAGGATCAACTGAATTTAAAAAAAAGAAACCTTTATTTCTTCCAAGTTAATTAATTATATTTTTTGAAATAATTAGCAGAGTAAAGAATATGATAAGAAAAAGAGTATCAACTAGAAAAATGGCCAACACGTGGCACAACTTTTCAAGACAGTTTTTACCCTCTGAATTAAATTCAGAGCTTTTGTCCTTGGGGATGTTCCTTTACCCCTAGATACGTCGCTGTCGCATTTTCTTAATTTCCTCGCGGACGAACTTCTTATTATCTTGGACGTTTCCGCCTCACGAGCACTTCCTGCCCTTCACGTTTCTAGAAACAAAAGAATGGGCTTGAACCTCCGTCACCCCCATTCTAAAAAGCAGGAACGCGGAACGTTTGAGTTGACGGGGGTGAAAACGTGGAGCGAAATGAATTGGCAACTTTTAATTAAGATCGTATCGTCTCTATACTGTTGGCTCCGGTGCTCGAGTTGTGCCGCAATGACGCTGGTATACTCGCTGTGGTTTTCTCAGTCCTGCGGGTGGGAAGCACCCAGAGAACACGGTTAGCATTCTTTTTGTCCATGCCAACTATTCATCATCGGTGACACTTTTCCAGATAGAGGGGTTCTTTCGCTTTAGCTCCCAAGTTCCACTCTATTGGCGTTTCTTATTCTTATACTCATCTCTGCTTCTCTGAAAGTCACAATTTCACATTCCAAACAAGAATTTTAGCCTTTTTTCGGGTAGGCTTTATTCATGGTGTAAAACACTGATCAAATTAGCGCGCGCTTTTTTTAAACTCGTTTAAAAGAAACAGTAATAATAACTATTAAAAGTAATTGCTGAATAAATGACTAAAAATTTGAAAATAGGACTACATAAAATCTGCGAAAGTAATAAGTATTTATTCACTAGCTATGTTTCTTTGTAGGTGAGTTCTCTTGAAACCTTTTGTATATAAGAAATGTTGAAAATTACTAATTTATTGTATAGAAATAAGTTTTATTCATCTGTTTCGAGTTTCTAGCTTGTACAATATACGTCGACAAAATTGAAATAGTTCTGGCTGAAGCTCCTTTCCGTAGTGGGTTTAAATAATAAATGCATTCCGAGTGAAACACGTGGGAAGCTATGTACATAATCATGGTGCCCACCATGCAACGTTTCGTGTTGCTTCGCATCTTTCAAGCATTAGAGAAATGCTGGAGAACAAATTGGAATAAAGATTTTTTTCCTAAATGAGTTATGCCAACTTTTGAGCTCCAATAATTCAATCGTCATTACTCTAAAAAAAATGTTTTATTCTTGAATCAAACATATTTTTTTTAATTAAAAATAGTTTTTGGTTCCCATATTTAAACTCTATTTAAAAAAGCACCCTAGACCTATAATTCATACACTGTAAATTTAAAAGTATCAAATTGATACCAATAGTATCAAATTGATTCCAAAATTTTGGATCAATTTGATACTTTTGTTATCAAATTGATACTTTTAAGTTTACAGTGTACATTATACTTTATACAGTTTTACTTTTTATTATAGAATATCAATTTACAAATATTTTAAAAAAGCTATGCATAAGAAGTGTCAAGAATGTAAAACACGTCATTTATCACTTGAATGTTTTTAATTATTTGTACATTGACACTTCTAAAATGAAAAAATTATAATTTCAAACTAGATATAACAGACAGCTTTATGTCACTAATGTATACGTCATTAATAAAACTTTACTACAGTTATTAGAAAAACACGAGAAACAACACTCTGCGACATTTTATGAAAGAACACAAGATGCCATCAGAAAAGAAACTAAAGTTCATACATTATTTAGTATACTGACAAAGACATCTTTGATACCGTGCAGGCCAGCTGTTGCCAACTTGGTTTAATAAATCTTTTCTTTAATTCAAAGAAAGTATTTTAATTCAAAATAATAAATCCAAGAGTATATTAAAATCCAAGTATATTAAAATCCTTCTTCATTATTTGCTTTTGTTTCAAGAAAAATGAATTTCATCCAAAGAAATTTCGACCTCGAATCAAGGAGAAAATTAAGAAATTTTCCACCAATTACAATCAGCAGTCAAACTCTTCTTTTGACTGCAACTATATATGAAAATCTCATTACGAATTGAGAAAAGTTAGCCCAAGACAGAAGATGAAAATGAGAAGTATACGTTGCGTTATTAATGCATTTTGAAAAAGAGAAGGAAAATGTTGAATGTCCCATGCCTGAACAAGGATAAAAAAACAATGAATAATAATCGTACATAATGTTGACGGCGGAACATTTCATTGTGCGTCAAATATCGGGGTCGGGATGCTCTGTAATTTCTTTTGCACCCCTCCCTCGTTCTTTTTAATATCTTCTGCAAAGTTGAGAGGGCTAAGTTCGTGCAACGGTGCGAAGATATGAAATTGAAGCTTGAATATTCTATGGACCGAGGAAGTAGCTTTTGCTGCAGGTGGCGAGAGTTTTTGCCCTCGGTAGTTGGTCCCTCTATCTACTTCATACAGTTATAAAGCATCATTACGACACTCAACTCCTTTATATTGCTATCTTGCGGTGATTCTCTCTTATAATGCAATCTTAACTTTATTAACGGCCTCATATTCCTCATCTTCGACTCAGTTCTCCAAATATTCGACTCCTCTGTCCCTAACTGACTATTTTAAAGCGACACTTTAAAGACGCCAGTTTTTTTTACCCAAAGCTTAAAGTTTATAAAAATAGTAATAAATAAATAAATAATTATTAAGTATTTGATTTTAATTTTTTTTTATTATCCATCAACTCGCAGCAACGGAGAGAAGCATATGTGACGCTCCACGGTGAAAGGGACCTATCTTCCAAACAAATAATAGGTTATGTTTAGGAAAGTTTTTGCTTGATTTAAGATTCATTTTTAATTATTTGAAGTCAAAAACTATTTTTATTAACTATTTTATATACTAAATAGTTAATATAAATAGTTTGTGACTTCAGATAATTAAAAATGAATCTTAAATGAAACAAAAACTTTCCTAAAAATAACCTATAATTTTTTGGAAGATAGGTCCCTTTCACCGTGGAGCGTCACATATATGAATTTCCCAACTAGCTGATGTTGAATCTGATAGAAGTTTTCACAGGGGATGAAAGCTTCCCAACCTCTTTAAGTTTGCTTCGAGCCGTGTTGGCATATTGGCTCGGCACTTATATGTATATGTGGTGTCTCCATACAGGCACTTTACTTAAAAGACTCTCTCTCTCTCTCTCCTCAGGTCCCTCCTTCTTTGCGTATCGTTATGGTTATGGCATTAGGCAATAGAGCAAGGTACAAACAGTTATTCGAAGGAAACGACCTCGCACAATTTTTGCCGAGAGCTTGTCCTTTCTCAGAGGGAAGATAACCTCGAAAATGATATTGGAGCGTAAAAAATGTTGAAAAATAACATAAAGAACTAAAATTTATGTTCCAGTAACTCACTCTTCAAATTCTCCCTCAGAATACTTCAACGATTTTCAGTTCAAAAAAATGTTATAAAAAAGATTTTACTGGATGAATTGTTACTCAAAATTTTTATATATACAAATTTTTAGTGTCGTTCTTCCAATGTTAAATTAATTTTGACCACAGATGAAAATTAACCAAAGAGTATATAATTTAAAATAAATGTAAATTAAGAGTTTATGATCCATTTTGTGCTGATTACAGTTTTAATTAAGTGTTTAAGTCGTTGCAATTAATTGAAATATACATACTTTTTTGAAATTCTACTTCTTGTAGGAAACGTGTTTATATTTTAGTAATACACTAGTTGTATACTTAAAGTTAATGATACGAAGAAAGTCTGTAGACCATGCGGGTTGTATAATTATGCGAGTGTTAAATAAACCAAAGGATTCTCACTTGTTGATGAAAAAATGAAATCAGTTAATGTAGTTCTAAATTTTATACGTAATACAAACTGTTCTAATTTATATAGAAGTCGATTTTATCACTCGCTCAAGCAGCACGTAATATAACCTTAAAATGAAGGGAATATTTCATTGAATATTCGGAATATTCTGGTAGAATATTCCAGGGATATTAAAGTAATATTAAAATGTCCGACTTATAGGAATATTCCAAGAAAATATTGAGGGAATATTTCACGGTAATATTCGGAAAATAAAAATTAAGTTTTTTCTCTCATTAAATATACAATTTATTGCAATTTGTACGCTTTCAATATTACCATGTAGTTTCAACATTTTTTCAATTTTCCGAATATTACCGTGGAATATTCCC
>JUFY01036258.1:0-21879 GCA_001855655.1 Leptopilina clavipes
TTTCATTGAGTGAATTCTATTTTTCAGATTAAAAAAATAATTAATTAAATTCTTGTCTTTTTGTAATTTTTTTTACCTAAAATAATTAAAATTCGATTTTTTTTTTATAAATTTTTAACAATACTATTTATTTATTTACTCATGTTAATATTTGTTTAATTTGTTTAATTCTTACCTTAACTGCTTTGATGAATTACTTTTGTCCTTTTATTCCTTTATTAAAACGCCTTTATATTTTATTTAGGTTTTGACACTTTACTAATCCTTTTTCTGCACTTGCCATTTTAAACACCACTTACTATTTTACACTTCACTTGTGAAATATTCATTAAACTTTTATGTTATTTAATGAAATATAAAAAATTCTGGCCAATTTCTTTTTTGTAAACACAATGTGACAGAATGTAAACAAAGCACCCTAACCTCACTTTATAATAATTCATTATTTACCTAGGTTCTACTTACTGTCACAAAAAAATAGCCTGTCAATTAATTAAATTAAATTTTTTAAAACATTTTCACACTTTTTTTACTTCAATTACCACACTTTTTTCACTTATTTTCCACTTTCAACTATTAATTATTATTTCTCAATTTCACTTACAACACAAACTTTCTATTGCTACGACTTTGAAATCAACCAGATCTCAATTGTACGCGACGCATGCGTCGACGCCATATTTTGAACGAAATTCAAAAAAGACGCCTGTTTAATATCTTTTTCCACTTTTTTTTGCAAGTCGGATTGTATTCTTTGTAAAAATTTAACATGCAACAACCCTATGTATACTTTGAAATCTCCCTTACTGTATGTAATAATTTCATATACTAAAAAAAAAGAAACGAAATTCCTTAAAGTGGACCTTCTTCTATACTGTAAATAATTTAACACCATTTTTGATACAAATTATATAACAATTTTACAATACATTAAGAAATAAATTTTTTCGTACTCTTATTTCGATGAGTAGGTAATGAAAAAGTCTTAAAATACTCTAATATTTGATTAGTTTGTGCGTTCTATTTAAAATACTTCAATTTCCTGTTTCCGTTTACTTATTGAGTATTCACTAGAAATAGCACACTTCATTCACATTCTATCTTTTTAAAATAATTTGTTTTTGTTTTATAAACTAGACAAATTTTTGCGCGCCTGTTTTTTTATTTTACTAAAAGCAGAAGCTTGTATAGAAAATAATTTTTCTTTATTTATTTTTTAAACAATTATTAGCAATATGAACTATATTTTAATATTGCCTCAATATTACCCAGCAATATTACTGAAAAATTTCCTAAAAATATTGACTATATTTCTAAGCAATATATATATTAACTAATATTCAATAACCAATATTTTAACACTGTTTCAATATTGCCTTAATATTTATTACCCGTCAATATTACCTGAATATTATGCTTCAATTTGTTCAACGAATATGATTAAATGGATTAAAATTATTGCAGATATACTTCCTTCCTAGATTGGCAAATATTCCAAATGTCTTCAATTGAGACTTTTTTCAATTGGTGAACCTGGATCACCTCCAGACACTAATAATAATTTATTACTTATTAAACTAAAAAAATTGACATAGATTATAATAATATGCGAACTGGCATCATCGGCTTACCAAGAGGTTCTACTGGTTCTTTCTCAGTGCTCACCAAAATTTTCAGTGATTCCCGAAAAGCCTCGGCCAAGTACCTATGAGTTAATCAAATATATTAATTGTTATACAACCAAATATAAAGGTTAAAAAGGTCCAACAAATGACATATGTTTTGAAAAATTAAATGTTACTGTTCTGGAAAAATGTCGACTGTGTCGCATTGCCTTCACTATATATAGTTTCATATTTCGAGAATCGTCTTTCGGTTTCTATTACTATATTGCAATATGGGAAAATATTTCTTCTACGTTGCATGTTTAGATGCAATAATTTTAATTTCACATGCGGGTGTTAAAAACATTAACAATGCACTTTCTCTCACACGTTACCTCGTGACATATTTGTTTGAGCAAAAATACTTCCGCTGTGTAATGCGAAAAATGAGGATTTTGTCAGCCACGTCTTTTGCGTGAGAAACGCACAAATTTCAACAAAAGAATTTTACCTCTAGTTGCAGATTTCGAACTGTTACGTCAAAAATAAATATTGACTCGGAACATACATTATTATATTATTATTAATTAAAATCTATCGCCGGTAGCAGAAGGTACTGAGTTTTCAGATCAGCTGAAATATGTTTGGTTTTCCAATTCTCTTTAAATTTGTCAGGATCGCGACACTAGCAAACCTATAGTGAAAGTTTTGAAAAATTGAAATTATCGTCTGCTATTTGACGCGATCACGAATTTCACAAGCAACTAAATATTGAAACGGTATTATAATAAAATCGTGAATGTTTTATAATATAAATTATAATTTATAACTTATAAGAGAATTCTATTTCAATAGTATTGTTGAAAGCTGTAAGCAGACCTGGCAGTAAGTATAGATATAATGTAAACAATGTAAAGTAGTGAGAATAATGTGTCACCTTAAAAATTAATTATATACGTATATTTGGATTATTTATTAATATATATAATTATGCCTAATGAAAGTTTGTATTTAAAGTTTAAAGTAAGAAAGTTTGTTCTTGATTTTCATATGAATTCAATTTTGTAGGTTAGAATGTCAAAATTCAAGGAGCGTGATATAAAAACAGATGTTTGTAGGTTTGAATTTTTGCAAAAAAATATTGATTTAGTGAAACTCCCTTCAAGAAAATGGGTTTTTTAACTAAATTTTTACGTTGTCGATTCAAAACAATAGAATTACATATTTTTTCTGGAACGTTGAAATTTTTACGTTGTCGATTCAAAACAATAGAATTACATATTTTTTCTGGAACGTTGAAAATTATAAAATTTTTCGCATTCAGAAAAATAGAAAGCCTCAATTATTTTCTATTGCTTCAGTCACAGTAGCAATAGAGAATGAAGTTTTTGAATGGAATATTTGCGTTCATCACGTTTGCAGTAAAAAATAATTTTCTTTTATAATACTCCGTAAAGAGATGAATATGTGTATTTACGACACTCACATGCGCCTTATAAAGAAAGAGATATATAACTCTAAAGAAAATAAGATTGATTTGAGTTTTGTCATCTATGTAAATCTTGCAGTTTATCAATATAATTTTTAAAACAAATAAATCGCGATTGGAATTTTCAAGTAATTTTCATGCCTATTGTGTACTTCTATACAGAAAATTTCTTAAGAAATGAAGATTCATTGTTATGGTAAATGTTGGTCAGGGCCGAGAAACAATAACACATGGTATAGCACATTTTTCATTTTAATTTCACTAGAAAAAGTTTTTTTTTCTTTTATATATGTATATATTAACTGTGCTTTACAATTAACATTAAATAAATTTTAATATTCTAAATATTGAAAGAATTTTACAATTATTCTTTTAATTTTTTTTTCTAAGAATATTAAAATTTTTTAAATTTAACTTTTTATAGGAGAAACATTTTTTTAGAATGTAAAAAAAATTATTTAACTCATCTATTCTTAATGTTGAATATATTATATATTTCCATATTACACAGAGCAATATTACTTGGAAAGAATTAAAGCACTACATTATTTCCTTATTTATCGTCAAGTCTCAGCTTCTGCTTGCATTGATTTATAACGAGTTTCTTTATATGGAAATTATAATTTCAAAACCAGCATGCTATTTGAGTATAAAATCGGTAATAAAACTACTTGCATAATCAGTTTGTATTGAAGTCTTGCGATAGATTTCAAAAAAAAATTTTTACTATACAAGTTAAATCGATTTTTAAGTAATAAATTATTATTTATTGTGCGACTCAATATTAAAATAAATGAGTAATAAGTAAAATTTAAAATACTTTTTTTCTCAAAAGCGATTCATAAAAAAATCAGTTGACGCTTTTTTTTCTCTGGACATTATTTCATGTCTACGGGAATATTTTCCATATATAAAATAAATAAATTGAATGGGAAAAGCTTATCGTAAATGCGGAAATGTTATAATTGAACGAGTTGTAAACTTAAATTATATATACAGTGTTTCATTATTGTGAACGAGAAGTTGTAAATTATGAAAAAATTTTATTAGCTGTACTAATGCATTTCCCCCTTATAGTAAGGGGGGATGCATATAATGAATGGGGGAATGCGTATAGTGAAATAAAAAAAAATTCAATTATGCACTTTAATGTTGCCAATCGAGAAAGAATGTTTACGTGTCTTAAAAAGGAACAGCACGTGCCGATGACAAGTCAAGTAGTACACAGTTATAGTGTAACTTCCATTCATTTATTTAGTTGGTTCATTGAAACATTCATTTCTCTTGCGCGTGTGGTAATTACCAACATCTATAGTCGCGTCTCTCAATTGTCTCGGCTTGGGTGAACAAAAACTAATTAAATATATCCGGTTCGTTATTAATGCGGTTCATTCGCATTATCGCATTAATTTCTATTCTTCACGCAAAAATATCCCCTCCCTTTCCTCCAATGAAATAAAGTGAACATTTTTTTTTTAAATAACAACTAAATCTTTATTATAATATAAAAAAAAGTTTTACTGTTTTTTAATTATTTTATTTAATTATTGTAAATGAGAATTTATAATTACTTGAACATTGTTATCTACACCCTGTAAGAAGCAAGGAATAGAGAATAGTTAAATTTTCAGTAAATGTATTTTTTAAATGTTCAATTTCAAGTTTCAAAACCTAACCTTACTTTACAGGTTGTAGATTTAAATAAAAAATTGCTTATAATCTTAAGATCTAATGAGGTTTTCTACATTTTCCTTTTGCCATTTTTGCGTAATAACCAAACTCCAAATTCCCAACCCACTTCTCTTTTTCCGAACATCCTATTTTTTCCTTTCTTTGAACTGTGAGAAATAAATCAGGGTTATTATTTTAATTTACGAGAGTTATAAACAATTTCTCGAATTTATTTAATAATTTTGTGGATCCAAAAATTAAAAGAATATTATCACAATAAAGAGAAACAATATTTCTTTGCGCAAAACACATTCACACACCAAACTCACACAGTTTCATTTTTAGATATCGACTTGTTAAAAAATAAAGAAAAATTTTATATTCTTTGACTAGATTTTTAAATCTGGAGAGCTAATTAATATTTTTTAGAAAAATGTTATGATATAAAGTTAGATTCCAGCTTTGACGTCAATTTCTTGAGCGACAAATATTTAACTAATAAAATTTTATAAAAGACAGGACAAACATAAAGCATTCGCAGATATAGCTGAAAATGCTGATGTGTCGCGAGCTTGGTGCCGTTTGAAACAATTGAAACAGTATAAATCACTTTCGAGGAAAAATGGTTTACAATCCATTTACTGACGCAGTCCGAAATGAAGACGTCCAGTCAAATAAATGTCCTTACATAGGACTCGTACAGAATTATGATAAGAAGACGCCACGCCAACGGACTCGTACAAGTATTAGGAAGCAACAATTGCGTTTTGTTCCTTTTTCTTTGTTTTTGGTGCTTCCAATAAGTGATTCCTATTAATTTATAATTCGATGCGCCACGGTACAAAAACTGGAATAATTCCATTAATATTAATTACAATTTAATAATGAAGCACGCTCACTACATTGAATACATTTATCTTCATATCTACTTACCCCGCTAACGGGTAGTTGACACTTTCAGCTCCGCGACACCTGCGAATGTGAATCTCAAGATTCGCATCGCCGACGATTATACCGCTTTCCATTTACTTTATTCCGGAATTCTCGATAATTACACCGAATATCAACCAGCATCACTCTCTTAAGACTCTTCACATTTTCGTGCCCTACGACTAATATAATTATTCGTTACAGTGGGTTTCAAACCGAGATTTGGCACTATCAGTAAATTAAGATTAAAGCATTTTCATAATCAAATGAATTTGAAAACAAAAAAGTAATTATGGATTCGTCATTATAAGCAGTGTGACTAAATCCAAATTAGTACCACTCCAATTAGGATTATATTCCAGATTAAGTATCAGATCTTTTGATTATCAAATTACAAGGAAAGTAATTCTACTCTGATCCATTCATAATGGAACTACTTTTGAAGACTTAATTGAAAGAGTTGATTAAGTTTGAGACATAGATGGAGGAGTGAATCTCGAATTTCATTTTTAAAGGCTTCTTGAAAATAAATAGCTTGAAATTGAACATTTAGAGAAGGAGGGAAATGGAGAGAGAGAGATAGTGCTTAGCAAACAGTAAGAATTCTCTCTCCTATAAGTTGGACTTGCACTCAAAGTGCACGTGCTGGCAAATGGAAGTGCGTCATTTTGTCTTTCTTCATTCGACAAAACATGGAACATATGACTCTCTCTCATCTTGCCGGCCGGCACATTTAATTAAGCGCTAATGAAATGGACGTGTGTTGTCGACGATACGACGCCGGTGCTCCTTAGTTGACCCACTTTTAGTAAATGTGCAGCGATAGCGAAATGTCACTACCACAGTCATGTCAGACTAGAGAAAATAGTCTAAATAACCTTTCTTCAAAAATGAAAAATTTGTTCATTTTTGTTCAATTATGTTACAAACATTTTAGACGAAATACGACACTGACAGTTATTCAACTGATGACAAATGAATGTTAAATTAAAAATTAAAAAGTAAATTCATTTTTCGTAAATTAAAATTAAAAAGTAAATTTATTTTTCCTAAATTTAAATTAAAAAGTAAATTTATTTTTCACAACTCCAAAAATCAAGTATTAAAGAGGTTACCTTTGATTCCAAAATTAAGTATTTACTGTTTAGCAGTTTAAATAACAATTTCAATCCTTTTAAAATCAATTATCCTTATTAAATAATTAAATCAGATTGAAACTAATCCCAAGCTATTGGACGCAAGTCTAGACTTAAAAACAAAAAAAATTTATTTAATCTATGTAAAAAAATAAATTAAATAAATAAAATTCTTTTTATGTTACATTCTTTGGATGTAACAAATGTCCACCATTTTGGGTCCGACATTTTTTTTTTAAATAGTGCTTTTAAATTCCCGTTCAGTGACCCCAAAAACAGAGTAATAGAATTGAATTTATTTGCCATTCACTGAGGTAAAAAATTTTGATCTCGTTTTTTTCCCAATTAAGAGAAATAAAATTTTCCCTCAACCATATAGGTAAGAAAGAAACTCTTTTGCTTATCGTGCAAGGAAATCTGCTTTTCTTGACCTATATCGGATAAAATGATGATAAACATTTTGCTTTAATAATGGAAAAATAATTTCGAATTTCAAGTTTTAACTGAGAGTTAAAAATAAATTGTCAAACTTTTTAGACATTAATAAACGAGGATAATGTGCGAAAAATTTAAATAGATCTGAAAATTTCTATATGGGAAATATATATATTGCGTGAAAATAGATATTTCAATGAATGTTTACTTTTGTTTTTATACATCCACATCCTCTCTTTCAATCGCAAAGCCTGAAAGTGGATGGTATAACGTCCTTCACCCATATTTACTTTACTCTCCTTCTCTCACAGTCCTCGAAACTTCAAGGAACCCTTTGGCATCGTTTGCACACACATATGTACCTTTAATATTCTGCTTACTCAATAAAATTTCGTCAAAAAGTCGACTCCATTTCTAAATTTTTCTACTTCTTCTAGTACGAAGAAGAAGAATTAATAGATATGCGCAAAATAATAATAAATTTCTCCTATTTTCAATTTTTACTATCTGAAAAAATTTCCCTGCTGTAATTTTACTTTAAATTTCACTTTAAAATTTTTACAAATTTTTTACACAAATGTGGAAAGAAATTTTTCCCCGATTTTTGTATCTGTAGATTATGTCAGATTTTTTTTAAGAGAGGAAATTGAATATTAGGTCAGGATGGAAAAAGAGATCACTGATATTTATATGTAAGGTTCAACGATCTTGGCTTGAATGCACAATAGTTTTTGGAGTCTTGCCATTTCTAGCAGACGTGCATACTGCATGGAAACTTGAACGTGATGAAATGTTTTTTTCCCCATCAAAAATAATGAAAACAGATGTGACGTTTTGTTATCTTTTTTAATCTAATCGAAAATATCTTTTTATTGATCTTAGGAAAGAAAATTTTTTCTGAAAAAGAAAAGGAAGGGAATTAATAATACGAAGGTAGGATTTTAATTTGTTTCTAAATGTTTTAATTTGGGTATTGACGAATTTCAAGAATGACATAATTCCCCAGGAGAATTTAGTATTTTGCTATTCAAATATATGAGAGTCTGTTGTGTAATTGCTGTTTAATATACGCCTTGTGACTGGAAGGCACACCTATAACTGTGACCTAGAAAAGATGGGGCAGGTTAGAATATAGGGAAGGAAAGGAACCCTATATTGATCCTCCAACTTCTAACCGCTTTGGATGATATACTTTTTTGCCTCTCTTTTTCTCACTTTTTTTTCCTCTTCATTTTTTTCAATTTGATTCACTCCAAATTTAACCGTTAGTCTACTATATTTACTATACACAGGTATTTTTTTTTTATTGTTTGACCTTCAGTCTCGAATTCCCCTCAGGGTCAACGACTCTTTGTCTGGGAAAAATGAAATTGTATTCTTTTTTTTATATAAAATGAGAATATTCCTTTCAGACAGAAAAAAAGAGAAGAAATTCGAAATTGAATTCCTTAAATAATTCTAAATTGTTTAAGTTGAATTATATTGACAATATTATTCATCAGTAAGAGAGAAGAAATTACATAACTTTTTATTAATAATTCTTTGCATCACAAGAAAGTTGCGGTATTCTTTTGATGAATACGCCAAACAATTAGGTTTGGGTTCTGTGGTCACCTGTCGTTCTCCAAACTTTCCTATTGTTCCTGACACCCTTCAAGGGATTCTACCTGCGAGGTGAAACCAATTGTCAAATTCTTTTGAAGTTATGCATTCCGTTCAGTTTTGAGAAAAATACTTCCCTTTTTTTGCTTCCGTATTTTTCAATAATCGAAAATTATTAATTGACCGAAAAACTGTACGAATATAAAAAATCATTTTTTACTATAATAATTATTCTGGTTGTAAAAACAAAAAAAAATAATAATAAAGAAATAATATAATAATAGAAAAAATAATAATAGAAAAAATAATAATAGAAAAAAATAATAATATAATAAAAAATAATTATAATTATTTATTCAAAAAATAATTATACTTATTTATTTATTACTAACTTAAAGTTGCGACATCCTCTCAGTTTGAGAAGATGCCTTTAGTTACATACAATAGAAAAAAAATTGTATCAATAATTTTTTTTTCCGACTATCATTTAGGCGATATTTAAATGCCACTAAATTTTATAATGATGATTAAGAAGAACTGAAATCGAAAGATTTATTTTTTAAATTTGATTAATCGTATTAGTAACCCACTGCTTGTTTAGGAGTCTGATTTATAAAATGGTCCGGGTCAATTAAGTATTAAACTGCTTGAGAGCGACACTGAAGTGTTATTTCCGTTTCCCCTAAAATTTCACATAAGATCGGATTGGTATTATATTGCCAGATGTCAGGGAAATATAAATTGATAAAGGAAGTCCAATCAAGCTTGTTAATACAAATATTTACAATACTTTTACGTGACTATTAAATACTAAGAAAAAAAATTTTTTTTCTTATATTAGCTGTATTCTCTTTATGAAAAATTATTCTTTATTTAACTTATTCAAAGTGGGACATTTAAACCTTGCAGCAAACTTGCGGCAAGCTTCATTTAATCTCGCAATGCAAGCTTGCAAAATGGGACACTTGAAGCTTGCGGCTAGCTTCCTTCAGTGTTACAAAGCAAGCTTGCAAAATGAAAAGTGGGACAAATGAACCTTGCAGGAACCTTGCGGCAATGTTACGGTATTATATTTACTCTCGAAAATAATTATTCTTCTTTATAATTAATTTTAAGAGTTAAAATCGATTCCAAAGGTTGTTGAACATAAAAATTAAGACGAGTGGTTTTTTTTTTCTTTTTTGATAAGTGACGGTAAAAGTTGTTTGACATCGGAGGCATGTATGATGTCATTTCTTGTCCATAATATGTATATATATGCACTTATGTAATAACAGTGTACGTGTTGGCATGGTGATCTGGCCTCGGCTCTCTTCTGTTACCTTTATTATCGTTGACCACGCGAAAATACTTTTCTTTTTTTTTCTCTTCATTTTTTTTTTTTTACTCAAACTGAGGCGAGGGTGCGTCCGAAACATGCAAAGTGCAGGAAAATCTTTATCGTAACCTCAATTGTAGACTCATAAATAAACGCACCAAGATATCGCGCATATATGTATTCCATTGCACGACTTCTGTTATTGCTTCTCACAGAAAATTGTATGGTATCAAAATAAGATGCAACGCTCCTATTTTAATACATTTTTAGCTTATTTTAATCCAATTTGGTATTAAATCAATAACGTTGCATCTTATTTTAATACTACAAAATTTTCTGTGCTATTAAAGTATATTTTTTTATTTTCCACACCACGATTATATCACTTCCGATTTTGCCTATTCATGTATATTACACGAATAATGATAACACTCTTGACCTATTAATTTACAGCGACTAGAATTTAAAACTAAAAATATTTTCGATATTTTTCATCTTTGATGGTCGAAAATAATATTACGTGTATCGTTAAATATAACGATGATGACAAAAAAAGAGAAGTGATTTATTTTCCTCCTTTGATGAATTACTATTCACTAGTTTTGATTGTGGGTAATTTATGTAATAAATTGTATGCAAATAATAGTAGATGCTTCCGTATTTTTTTGTAATTTATATCTCTAACGGAATTCAAGGTTTCTGGAATACGAGTAAACTTGACGATTAATAACATGTGATTCAAGTTTATTCATGTATGATATGTCAATTAATGTCAGTTGACATCAATTAGCAAGTTGTGTCACTTTTGTATTTTATTGATATTGCGGTCAAAGTTTTATCCCTGATGAAAAAATTGATCTCTTTATGAATTTCATCAATTTTGACGTAACCTACTTTTTTGAATAATTTAATATTGTGTCTGAATTTTTAGATTTTAATAGAAACGACATCTGGGGTATTTCGTTACCCCAAACTGCAATTCAGATAGCAACCTTGCTGCAAGTTCGCAACTGGGGTATTTTGTTACCCCAAACTTCATCCCAAATAGTATGTAAATTTGCAGAAACCTTGCTGCAATTTTGACATGTTCCACTTTGCAATCTTGCGCTGTAAGATTATAATGGAAATGAAAATGAAAATGAAAATGGAAATGGAAATGGAAATGGAAATGGAAATGGAAATGGAAATGGAAATGGAAATAGAAAATAAAATCAAACATCTTCGTAAATGTTTAAAATATTGACTTTGGAGTCAAATTGAGTCTATGGTAGAAAATTCCCAGGGTGAATGACCCATTGTGTGGTCAATTCAAGTGCAGGGGGAAAACCTGATCTATTAATTATCATTTGGCCCTAGACCTTACATAACGGCATTAGTCGAATGATCTCGAGCCACATCGATAAGGATATTATATGTAAGTTGTCCTGTGTGACAACACTGGCCGTGAAATATTGCCTTTCACTATAACCTTCGCCTCGATTCCGACTAGTCATTCACAAAAAAATAAAAATATTCGCTGAATTTTTCACTATAGCCAAAGATCTCCAAATGATGATGAGTCAACTTCTTCTCAAAAAAAAAATTAAATAAAAACTCGTTGACTTTTTTTTGCTCACTTAAAAATCGAGATATATTTCATTGAATCTTTTTTCTTCTGCCTATCAAAAATATTAAATCTTTCATGAAAAGGGAATCATAGGTGGAATGATGATGGGGAAATTTAAAACTTGAAAGACATCTTGGAGCAGTCTCTTGGACAATCTAATTATAGATCCCTAATTGTAAAAGATGGTCGTCACTCATTTCGACACCACTCTGATCATTTCTATTTTTACCTTAAACCTGCCACACGTTAATGAACTCTGTCCAACACGCATGTGCATTAGAACACGCCAAATGAGGCGCAGGTCAAAGTCAGACTTTCTATATTGTACCGACAATGATATAATGGATGAGAATCGATTTTAGAGAGAGGGTTTATTCTCCCCCCCCCCCTTGGAATATGGAATGCCAGAACAATATTTAAAATTAATTTCCCCCCTTGGATTTTTCTTTGATTCTTCATCATTTCTATTGTAAATCCTTTTTAACGAAGGGTTCTCACCAGAAACCGTATAAAAGTTGAAATTCATCATGAGTCATGAATTACCAAATGTCTCGTGTGTCATATTAGCCACTGTCTGCATATGAGATTAATGATCGATTCTCTCGTGTTACTTTTTAGGCGCCAAATGTATCTATTTACTTGTTTTTTCGCAATACGAAAGTGAAACCAGCTTTCTGTGACTTCCTACATTAGTGTCATATGTTGCGAGAAGTCTTTTGCAAATCTGAAACCCACATACAATCGTGTTTTCAATTGAAGGATGTCTGTAATCATTTGTTGTCTTGCTGTCATCATAGACGATATTTTTTTTCCTTCTCTGCTTTTTGTTACTCAATTCAGCAGAATTATTGCGTATAGTGACTAATGCTTCTTTCAATTAATTCTAATTTATCGATTGTAAAATCATATTAAAGGGATTTTCTTGAATGGTGATTTCCGGTATTTGTGTGTAATAATGGACCAGATAAAGTTTCCCACGTTTATGCTCTTGGATGAGAAGTCGTAAAGATAATTGGATAACTAGTAACGGCGGCTTCATTTAGATATATACAGTATAGAAAGTTACGTGTACTTCTTGTAATTGAAGTAACTCCCTAACAGATAAGAATCACCGTCTTTGATCGAGACCATAATTTTTAAGATAGAAATACTTGCTATAGGAACAAAAAGCCCCGTTGTTCAAAACTTATGAGCAAGATGATTAATGTGAGGGGGTTTAATTGAAACAGGGGATTCCTCATGGTCACTCATCGAAACACAGATACACACAAACTGTTTCTCCTCAATTCGGATATTTAACTCTAAATGATACAAGGAAAGGCTTTTTTTGAAAAACTTTCTTCGAATTCCATGAGGGAATCAGTTTCCCCATAAATCGTAAAGAAGAGTTTTTTAACAGACTGATAATTTCAGTGCTGATGAAGCTAAAGAATTGGAAAACCAACTATTTGGAAATTATTCTTGATGCAGGTGTTGATACAATAGTTTAGAGACAACTTGTGATGGTTTTAGAGGATTATTTATGGAAAAGGGGAATTTCGAAAGAAACAGATGATTAACCTAGGGACAAACGAACATGCTTAGCCTAACCGTCCAGATGATTAGCATCTAGCGACAAAGCTGAATGTCATCTAAAGTGGACAAGCATCTAGGTAAATTGATCCATTTGGTATTAAAAAATAAGGCCTAATAAATGCTGATGCTGATGCTGATGCTAATGCTGATGCTGATGCTGATGCTGATGCTGATGCTGATGCTGATGCTGATGCTGATGCTGATGCTGATGCTGATGCTGATGCTAATACTGATACTGATGCTGATAATGATTGTGCTGATGGTATTTAAGAATTTAGCTCCAAAAATGTTCCAACTAATCCATTAAAATCAGAAGCATTGTTTAGTCATCAAAACCAAAATCTTTGCCAACTCGAAAACAACAACCAACATCGAATCTTCCTCCAGGAAATATGAACCAACAACTTTGGCTAGAAAACATGTTCACATACCCAAAAACATGTTGAATTTAAAGAACCAAAAAGAACTGGGTTCATTGAACGGAAAATTACGAGTTGCAATGCAGAAAGTCCGTGCTGGTCAAGCGGTGAGTAAACCAGACGGGTCGGTCACTTAATTATGTAAAGGTACATGAATCCACGTCCCCCTTCGTTGTGAATCTGCGTATAGCGAAAAGCATTCATGTATTTTCAAATACATGCTCATAAATCACTTCCCATACGACGCATACAGTTACAATAATGCACACACCAAAAAAAAAATCCTCTACAACATGTTTTTACAGCAGAAAACCCTCCAATACTTTATGAATAATCTATACAGTCTTCACTGAATACAGAGTACTGGTATTTACTGAGTACAGTCTTTTAGATCGTTAACCTGTTATTGTGCATTACACAATACAGAAACATTATGTCACAGACATATGTAATGCAATATTTATTTATCCCGTTCTAATCAAATGCAATTCGACACTGCCAATAAAAAAAAAACAATATTTAATTACATTAATTCGAAATTATACCTGTCTGAAAAAGTCAACTAATAATTTTTCTGATAAAATCAAATTACCTTAGAGAAAAAGTTAGAAAAGAAACTGTGTTTATTCTTTTTCTGAGAAAATACTCAAAGAAAATTACTTTTTCAATAGATAGTCGTTTCGTGGACTTTACAAAAAGAAAAAAAAAAAAAAACCAGGAAACAGTCAATAGGGGAACAAAATTTCCGTTTAGAGATGGTGTAAAGATTAGGACAACACATGGAGTGAATGTCGGACAAAATTAACGGGAAAATCGAACTCATAGAGGCTAGGAAGAAAGTATATATTCCAGGAGAAAAAAAGCAGTGCGATGGGTTAATAGAACATGTCCTCTGGCACAAAAGGTTACTGGAGAACTTTTACGCCATTGTAAAGTAGATAGACGAACACTGAAGAGGAAAAAAAAAGACTGAGATTTTTAAAATCTGATGTTTCGTAATTTAATAATTGAAAATTTTTTCTTCAATTGGAATTTTGAATCCATTAATCTGTTAATACTCTGAATCTTATTTTAATGATAATTTTCTTGTTTTTTCATTTAAGGAATGCAATTTGAACTGACGTAACAATTTTCGTCACTAGTTTAGCAGAAGAATTTGATTCTGAAAGAAGAATTGTATTTTAAAAGAAGAAACAAAGTTGTATTGGGTCAAGAGCGACCAGTAGTCAGTGTGTTGCACTTTTGTTAAATGATTCTCTCCTGCCAGGCAAATTTATTCTCTCCATTCATTAAATCACGCGCAATATTCAAACATTGCAGAAGACCTACAATATTAAAAGGGAAGCTACCGAGACGATTTTGACCCTAAACTGAACGCATACAAGCATTAAGCGACTTTTACTCTTCCTAGCAATTCAATCAAAGTTTTTGTCCTCGACACAGTTCTTGTGTGTGCTTTCCTTTCCTCTTAGTACTTTGAATTCAATGCTATCATTCATTAAATGCACGAACTAATTCCGAAGATACGAACATTAATTTCCCACTGAAAAAACTATCCAGAGGAAAATTAACAGACACAGAAGGAGATTAGTACATACCAAACACCAGGCAATCAAATCAAAAGTGTTAAAGTCGGATTTGTCTTTATTAGATGAAGCAATAGTGGAGCGAGGTTCGAAACTTGTGAAACAATTGTGACAATAGATTAGAAAATAATTATAAAAGAACATAGTCTTTATGTCTGTTGGGTCAGTTAGTTATTGTCGAATCTATGTCCTGATTTTAGTCGACACGTGAAAATTTGAAATGCTGCCAATATTGATACAATTTTAGATGCTCTCTAGGTTTACAAAATGGACCCAAAGCTGGTGATTCAGGACTTTTTCCAAACATCCTATTTGATGATGGAATTTGGACACTATTATAAGATCCGTTTGTAATGTAAACCATCAACAATTCCATTCAATGTTGTGGAAACATTTGCAAAATATTATCGCCTTTCAGTAGAGATAAGAAGGCAGATACAATCTGCAGTTGGAGTAAAATTACTGGAACAGAAAATATAAACAGAAATGATAAATTATTAAATATTCTGCATAATCTCTTAATCTGTTAATTCCTGCAAAGTTTCATTAATTTCCTAGCGGCTATTTCTTGAGATTGATTATTAAGATACAGATTTACTGTCGATTGCTGCGTGGAAGATCATGGACCTAAAAATTATTCAAAGGGATTTATTCTCCCCAACTAAATTTTTGATATCGAGGTCTAAGGAACCCAAGGAAATCAAGAGATCCAAAAGAAATCCAAGAAATCCAAGGAATCCAAGGATGTGTCATTTTTGGAGAAGCTGAGGATTAGTATTAATCGTTTAATATCGTCATCATAAAGATGGTACGAATTACTTTTGGCTACAATATACCAAAAGAACAAAGATGACTTATGTTGAAGCGGAATTATTTCCCGAAACAAAAATCCAATAATAATTTCTTGAAAACATGTTATTGATAGGCTAAGGGCTTTGGAATGATTTTTTTTGTATTCCACATGATCCATACTCCATACAAAGCTATAGAAAGTGTATACGAGTGTTTAAAGAATGCACGAAAGTATTTGAAATGTAGTATGTGGACCTTGTATGAACATGAACGACGTTCATTTCTTGTAGCGTGAACGTGGCTGCAGGTCTGGTTTGCCGGTCGCTTGGTCACGCTTCAGAGCCGACCTCACTTCTTCTGTCTTCACTACTCTGCGTCTCGTTGCAGTCAACGAACTCTCTTCTCACTATGTGTACACTTTTGTGCACCAAAAAGGAACGATTCATTACATCATTTTTCAAAATCGAAACATATATTTATTTTCCTCCCAATAAGAAAAAATCCATTCACAGCTTCTTTTTTTCCGAAATTAATGAACATCTCTTTTTCTGTTACAGGTCAGTTCTCAAAAAGAAAATCCTTCCCGGTTTTCGTAAGTCTAATATTCTTTTACAAATCTAATTCTATAAATCTAATTTCGTTACAATAGTGTTAATTCCTTACAAGTAAATGTCAAGTAGAGAAAAATCTGTTAAGTTGATGATGATGATTTTGATAATTGTGTTAGTAATCATTAGAACGAATGCACAAAGTAGTTGTAATTTTGTTCTAATGATGAATTAAATGCAATTGTTGATCGAAAAAAGTGGAATTAACAATTACAATTAGATTCACAATTACAATTTAGATAAGGATTGCCAATCTCGGAATTTTTTCTACAACAGAACTTACTCTCGCGGCAAAATGAAGATTTACTGTAAAATTGTCCTTTTTGTTAATAAATTTAAAATTCAATTTTTCTTTCCTTTGTTTGGCTGTGGACCAAAATTGTATTCTTAATTTTTGACAAATTTCATTTTAAGAGAAAGAATTTATACAATGTGTAGATTTTTTTTTAAAGAGAAAATCATAAGAAGAAGTGCACAAACAATTCTTGGAAAGAAGTTCACATTGGTTTTTGGAATAATAAGAAGAAAGAGCAGTTAAAAAAGAGAAAATACTCCTACGGGAAAAGATTAAGTATTTTGTCTCAGTCTGCAAAAATAGCGTGACGCTTATTTTTCGCCGTGAAACATAAATTCACGGCCGCGTGTCTGAACGATTGTGATACGTTCAACTGGTTCAGCACGACTTGTTTCCCGAGACTTTATCCCCTCAATCTGACTCTCTTCTTTTACCAGTCTCTCGCAGTCTTTATAGAATCACTATAGTTAGCTCTCGCGCGTAGTAAACTATAGTTAGACTGCCGGGGAATGTAGTGAGAAACTGGCAAGTTATTGTTACCGCACACATCCTTTCTCGCATGGACTCCGAGAGAGAGAGAGAAAGATAGAGAGCAAAAGTAAACAAAAGTGATCCAATCAATTTGCCTACTGGCTTCCTGCATTATTCAATTTAGAAAAAGCAAAAAATTTACAATTCAGAAATTGCGCATGTAAAGTGGAATCAAGATTTCGTGATTCAAATATTTGTCTTTGTGGTTTTTTTTTCTTTTTTCCAACAGAAAATGAATTTTTTTTTCCTTAAATTTAAATGCAATATTGTAGAAATCATTCGGGTTTTTTGGGTCACTGATTACAAAACTATTGTCAGAATTTCAAATTTCAAAATGGCGGATCCAATATGGCGGTGGATTTTCCAAAATTTGATCAGATTCGTTCAAAAATCGCTTCTCGGGGGTTTTTGGGGTCGCTGATTCCGAATTCATTGCCAGAATTTAAAAATTCAAAATGGCGGATCCAATATGGCGGAGAATTTTCTAAAATTTGATCAGATTTGTTCAAAAATCGTTTCTCGGGGGTTTTTGGGGTCATTAATTCCGAATTCATTGCCAGAATTTCAAAATTCAAAATGGCGGATCCAATATGGCGGAGAATTTTCCAAAATTTGATCAGATTCGTTCAAAAATCGTTTCTCGGGGGTTTTTGGGGTCGCTGAATCCGAATTCATAGCCAGAATTTCAATATTCAAAATGGCGGATCCAATATGGCGGAGAATTTTCCAAAATTTGATCAGATTCGTTCAAAAATCGTTTCTCGGGGGTTTTTGGGGTCGCTGAATCCGAATTCATAGCCAGAATTTCAATATTCAAAATGGCGGATCCAATATGTCGATAAAAAAAAGTTAAATTGACTAGATTCACTTGAAATCGGTTACTCGGGAGTTTTTAAGGTCGCTGATTAAGAATTTGAAGTTAGTTTTTTAAAATTCAAAATGAAAAATCCAATATGGTGGTTCAATTTTTTGTTCGATGATAAAAAAAGATCTAAAGTAATAAATTTTCTTTCAAGTACCGATTCTCATTGTTAGAAAATAAAAATTTGAATATACACTCGGTTTTTAAATGTAGGAACATATGTTTTATAGCCTTACATTTGAAAACAAAGAGCAGTCGATTAAAACGGAACTGTTCATTAAAATTTTGACACTCTTAAATTATAATAACGTGGGTCGTGTCGGCATAATAACACACGTGAAAGATATATTATATGATGGCTTTCAGTTTGTATTCTCCCTGCGTTTTCTATTTATATCAATGACGATATAAGTGTCGTTTATAATAATCATTCGAGATAAATGTATACATACAGTATTTTTTTTTATCTCCCAAAATCTTCTATTCAACTGTACAAATATTTTCACAAACTTTTTATTTGTAAAAATTATTCCACAAATATCGTGTAATTTTTCTCTATATTGAATATTAATTTTCTGAGATAATAGATTCATTTTCTATTTTTACCTAGTCGTGCTTTGACACGCTCTATTTGTATAGTATATCGGAAAATTGAAAATAGAAACCAAGGAATGTTTCATTATACTATTTTCAACTGAGTGTTTTAACCTTTATTTATTTTTTTTTCTTAAGGGTCATTTTGGTTTACGTTGGTAAAAATATTTCTAAGCGAAAAATTCTAAATATTTTTCTTTGTCATATTTTTACCTACTACAATTAAAAAAAAATTATTTACCAATAAAAAATATGAATAAAAGTAAAAAAATAATCATGAAATTTAAAATAACTGACGTTTTCTAAATGTACTTCAGTTATTATTTGGATCAATGCAATGTGTTATGTTATATAAAATTGAAACGAAGAACATTTGAAGACAAAATCGATTTCAGAAAAATTTGCATACAATTTTGTGAGAATGTCCGTTTTATGTGCTTGCTATATATTTATCTGACCTTATCAGAAGAAACGTTTTCGTGTTGAACTGAAATTTTTGCGAATTTATGCGAAAATTCTCCATAGTTGGAAATTCGAAAACCCTCTACACGGTAAAAAAAAAAAAATAAATGAGGCGAATCATAAAAATGAGAATCAAGTTGGAAATTCGGGTCAGTTGTCCGTTTCGACAGTATTTTTTTCCTTGGATAGTATATAAAAGTTTTAGTATAGTGAATAGCGTGAAAAAGTTCAAGGAGTTGAACTCATTTTCGGTAAAACGTGGTTAATTGTTTATTTAAATTCTCTCATGTGAGAAAATAAAAAAAGAAAAAAATCAATCAAAAGTCAATTTTGAACAAATTACACATCAAAAATGTAGTTTTTCAAAACTGCTTTTCATTTACTCAACTTGTTAATTTTTTTTGGTAAAAAATGTGAAATTTCCCTTTAATTTTTAACCGACTGATAAGCGCTCGTATATCAAGAAAGTAATCGTAATTCACATCTCTATAATTACTTCCCTAACGACCAGGGTCAATGTATTCTTATACATCAATTTTTTTTTATAAGTGCCTCCCATTGATCAGATTCTCATTTCTTTTTTCACCAAATAAAAAAAAACAATGAATCGTTTGTTGTGATTTTTAATTTTTTAATTTAAAGACTAAATTGAAAAGACTTGCAAAAAGTAAAGCCAAGATAGAAAAGATTGGAAAAAAAGTTAGGTTGATTTTATTTTTAAATTAAAATTTAAAATTGTTATTGCAAAATAGAAAGAAAAGAGTAGGCGAAAATTGTGATTGTTCGTTTGGTAAATGATAAAACAATATTCTCGAATTGCGACTAATTCGCCTTGGCCCAATTCAAGAAGTATGTTAATATGTACCTTTATTTTTCTTATTCTTATTAGATATCTTTAGATTCATTATTTTCATTTTTATTTTGAAAATAAAAATTGAAACATTCACAATTTTTTAAAAATATAAAAATAATTTGGAATTCTGATTAACAATGAAGATTTATGGAGAATTATGAAGATAATCAGGATTTAATATGATACCTCTTCGTACAAGAATTACGTGCGTGTATAAATTATTATGTGTACGTGTATCCAAAAGGCCATTGTCTTGCTCCAAATATGGGAAACCCATTCAGAAGATAGAGTAATTTTTATCTTTTTTGTTCACACACTGATTTACATATTATACGCAAATGGCGTATGGAAGTCAAGTTTCCTTAGCTCTCACGCGCCCTTAGAACATTTGTTCGATAATGCCAAGGGCACACTGAATCTAGAAACCAACGGCTTCCGGACAACTTCTACACATATATATTTAAGTCGTATTTAATCAATTTACTGTCTAACGAAACTGCACCAGTTTTTTATTTATCGGTTCTTCCTAATAAAGAATATTTTCCAAATATTATAAAATAAAACTTGACGAAAAATATCTAATTTTTAGTGTCAAACGTGGGAATCGAGTAAATTTGCAACCCTCCTGGAGTCCTTGAAATCCTCCCATATAATGTTTCTGACGATTTTTCCGAGATTTTTGATTTTAACAAAAGTTTTTTGGTCCTCCTGAATTCCTCATCGTAAAGTTTCAGAAGATTTTCAAGGACTTCAGGAGGACCAATTTGTTAAACAAATTCCATTTGTTAAAATTTGTTGGAACTGCAAGGATGTTTTTAGAAATGATATTAAGAGAAATTTGGAAAGAACTTGTAACAAACTTTTGGGTACAAAACTTAGGTATGAAAAGTAATAAATAAAGGGTCTAAGGTGCGTTAGTCTTTGCCTGACTACAGACGCGAACGGTTGCTAATATTTTTCTATAAATGTACTCATCTTTCTTTCATTTCACTGAATATATATATTACAATAAATATTGTGTTATATTTAATTAACTGTTTACTTTATTCAATTTCCTGATTATCAATTACCGGCAATAAGGACAATTCAACAAAATCAAAAAATTTTTTTGCCAGGTGCAAGGAATTATTTGGAGAATAGAAAAGTGTAGACGACAGTCAAAGGTGATTAGAGACACTCAAGGTTATATATCTGTGGTATAATGTCAGTTTGTAAGTAATACTTCCGGCAGGCAAAATGGCCCGTGTGGAAATTTAAAATAGGGTTTAGTAAGGCCATGAATAGACGCTCTCTCGTTTAGTGAGGCGCAAACTAGGAAAAATCGTCAGGACCTGTCTAATATCGTCACGCTTAAAATATCAGGTTCTGATGTGGAAAAATAGTGAGGTCCTAACCAGACTGCCCTGTGACTGCCTGAATAGAAAAGTAGGTCCTCCCTAGGTTCTGTTTATGGCTCTATTAGTACCTAATTTTTATCTAATATTATAATAAAACACTTTCAGAAATGTCTT
>JUFY01036292.1:10610-20921 GCA_001855655.1 Leptopilina clavipes
AAATTTAACTAATTCGAAAGAAAAAAGTGAGTCACTAATTCAAATTAGTTAAAATTTTTACTAATTCAAATTTAGAGAGTAAATTAAAGTTTATTTTCAAAATTTTTAGTTTAAATAAATAACTGTTGTTAATTAATATTTTTTTTACAGTGAAAATTGAATAATTTTTCAATTTATCAAACTAATCGTATAAAAATTGAATATGAAATTATGACTTCAACAATTATTTAAACAAATTATTATTGTTATTAATTTTAATCAATGTTTTAATACCTACTCTTAAAAATATGCATGTTCTTGACAGCTTTTCAATTTTCAAGTAAGTATCAAAACAGGTAAAAACAGAATGAAACAATATTTGAAGAATTGTTTAAACAAATTATTATTATTTATTATAATGATTTACATACCGGACAAGAAAATGCATGATTTTGGTCCTTTTTCAATTCATGAAATTTGTTTACAGATAAAAATGAATATGAAACGATTATTCTAACAATGGTTATAACAATAATTATTTGTTTAAATAGTCTCAATACCTAAATTTTGCCAAAAACGTTTCTTATCTTGCCAAAGTTTTAATTTTCGTTCAAATGAAACCTCCAGTTGTTTTAATCGTTAAGAATTAAATTTTCTCCTTTTACTAAAATAATCTTTTATTAAATAATAATTGAAAAAATATAGAATTGGACTTTTATTTTGACTGTCTGTCCGATTCTTCCGTATAGAGAAAGTCAATTTCAGACTATTTCTTTACATTTTTTTCTTTATAATAATAAATTTTAAATAATAATTTTTTTGTTTATAAATAATATTCTGATTCTGACAAAAAAAAATTTAATTTACATTTTTATTTTGTGTTTATTCTCGAAGGAAAGTAGAGAGAAGAGAGAAAGAGATGGGGAATTTTTTAAGCAGCGTAAAGTGTAAAGCGTGTAATGGTGGTATTTCACCGACAGTGACAAAAAGAGTTAACAAATCCTCACACAAAGCGTCGTATCGGCAAATATTAGTCGGTGGATGGTTTTATTTGCTAACATCCTTCCTCGTCAAATCTTCCATATGAATGTCTATGTTGGCATTGCGCATACACATATACTCACTCACCCAACGATATTTTGTTGAAGTCTCGGACATTTCCGACGTCTCTGATTCAGTTCGTTTGATTCGTCGACGAAACTCCATCAATTGCATCGACATTCAAACGTGTATAATTGCCAGACGTTCAATATTCAAGTACCTAATTGACTGCATTCATTAATGCCTGTCAGAATAGGAATTTAGAATTTTCTCCCCCAAAATTCACGTCACAGTTTAAATATAAAATTTTCTATCACGTGGAATTATATATATATATATGTTTCAGCTTATATGCAAATAAATAAAGCATTCGTTAAAAAAATATTTACCACTCTCAAAAAATACATAAAACATTTTTCCAAAATGGTAAAAAGAATCAGTGTATTTAATTCCTAAATTTATCATTATTTCATTTAACAAACAACATATATATTGTCCAAAAAAAAGTTGTCATAGACTGAAAAATAAATAACAATCGACAATTTTTTAATTTTTGGAAAAAAAATGTAAATATTTCAATTTATATTGTCAATATTTGATTTCATGGAAAACTTTTGAGGATTTGCGAACAAGTAATAATAATAAAAAAAAAATATATTTTTTTTTAATTGATCGGATTTTATAAAATCCAGTGAAAAACTGTTTCATGTGTTAAAATTCTAGGTCACCTTTTGGCTCTCTTTTCAGGGCGTGTTATGCCTCGGTGATTAGTTGGAGTTTTGCCAAATGCGGCATAAAACGGGTGAAGAGTGTGTTTCCGTTCCATAATGTCCTATCGGCTATAATAAAGTGTTAAATGAATAATTGATCGCAACTATAGTCTGCTAATAATTAATTATTAATAGTTAATTTTCTGATAGCCATTAGCCATTTATAAATGGAGGTGAGCTTTCATCAGAAAAGTAGATTATGTTATGTCATTCGAAAAATTAATTTACATTATTACTTTAAATTTTAAAATCATATATAATTTGGAAAAAAATTTCTCCTTTTTCTTTTTAATAAATTTATTCACCATTAATTTTATAATTCATCTTTATTAATTTTATCATTCATAATGAATTTCCTTTAAAACACTTTTAAATTTTTAAAACATTTTCTTTTAAGTATGTTATTTTTATTTTCAATTTCTTTATTTTATTATTTACAAAATATCTCTTTCAACCAAATTCTTCTTCAATTTATTACACATTTTTTATTTTAATTAACTGAAAGCTAAAGATAGAGGAAAAGTTTTTTTATATAGTTTTATATTTATCAAATTATTAAAAATTACAGGAATTAAAAATGTTGTCTGACTAAAATTGCCTTTTACTACTGATAGTACAAATTAAATAATTCGTAATGTCCGACTTATTGTGATTTTTGCTACTGATAATGTCAATTTATAATTAACTAACAAGATTTACAATCTTTGTCTGACTTAAATTCTCTTTTACTACTAATGAAAGAATTGAACGATTAGAAGAATGTTTGATGAAGACTGTCTTTCACTACTGATGCTAGAACTAAATAACAAAAAATGTCTGACGAAAAAGGACTTTTACTACTGATATTAATATTAATATTAAACAATGCCTGACTTAAACTGACTTTTACTACTTAAAATAAAATTGCATAAATTAAAACCTATGTCTGACTGAAACCGACTTCTACTACTGATAATGAAATTACACAATTTTAATGTCGGACTAAAACTGTCTTGTACTACTGATACTACAACTAAATAATTAAAAATGTCTGACTTAAACTGACTTTCACTACTTAAAATAGAATTGCATAAATCAAAACCTATGTCTGACTGAAACCGAGTTTTACTACTAATACTAAATAATTAATAATGTCGGACTAAAACTGTCTTTTACTACTGACACTAAAACTAAATAATTAAAAATGTCTGACGAAAACGGACTTTTACTACTGATATTAATATTAATATTTAAGAATGTCTGCCTTAAACTGACTTTTACTACACAGTAAAAAGAAAGTCTTATTTTAAGGCAGAAAAGATGTCTTATTTTAAGATGCAACATTTTTAAGACAGCCTTTGCTGAATTTACGCAATGATTTTACATACAATTTACATTATGGCTAGCAGTGCTGAATTTAAGACTCATCTTAAAATAAGATTTTATTTTTACTGTGTACTTAAAATATAATTGCATAAATTGAACCTTTGTCTGACTGATACCGACTTTTACTACTAATACTAAATAATTATTAATGCTGGACTAAAACTGTTTTTTACTAGTTATGCTAAAACTAAATATTTAAAAATGTCTGACGAAAAAGGACTTTTACTACTAATATCATTATTAATATTAAAGCATGCCTGACTAAAACTGACTTTTACTACTAATAATACAATTGCAAAACTTTGACCCTATTTCTAACTAAAGCGGACTTTGCTAAAAATCACTAAGAGTGACTTTTGCTATACTAATAATGTCAATGAATAATTAACTAACAAGATTTATAACCCTTGTCTGACTAAAATGTTCTTTTACTACTAATAGAAGAATTAATTAAGTAGAAGAATGTTTTATTAAAACTATGTTTTTACTATACTAATACTAAAACTAAATAATTAATGTCTGACGAAAGCTGACTTTTACTACTGATAGTAAAGATAAATATATCAAGTATGTCTGAATATAAGAGACTATTACTAATGATTGTTAAATTACAAGAATTAAAAATTTTGTTTCTAATTAGTAGTATCAGATTGTTTTAGTAAGACAAGAGGTTTTAATCTTCTGCTTTACTTGATAATTAGTAGTAAAGAATAATTTTAGTCAGACAAATTCCTTATTTACTTTTATAAATTTATAATTAGTAGTATAAGACTTTTTTCGTCAGACAGAAAAATCTTCTATTATTATTTTTTTGTATTATTATTATTTTCCCGTATTATTAATATTTTCCTGTAATTTTACAAGAATATTTAATATTCAATTTTACAAGATAGCGTTAGTCAGACAAAATCTTCATTACTTTTTGTAACTGTATGATTAATGGTATAAGATATTGTTAGCCAGACAAATTATTTTTAATTCTTGTAATTCTTTAGTATATATAATTGTTTATTTGTTTAAAGACAGTTTGTCTATACAAAGAAGTTGCGCTTTTAAATTAATTCTTTAGTAAAAAAACAATTGCCTGTCAGCTAACTGTCAGCTATTCAACTTAATAAATTTTTCACAACTTTTGTATCAATTGTAAAGTGGATCGTTTTTTCTTTCTTTCTTGAATTGCAAAGAATTGGATTGCACTATTTTCCGTGCAATTGCAAGATTTCCTTTGTAGCCACTTTATTATGTATGTATAGCCAGATTATTCAGTAGGTTGAAAATTTTCCTTTTTTTCTTTTTACAACTTTGACGCGCGAAATATCGCAGCTTGTTCTTTCTTTTTTTTTTACATGATGTGAATACTGCTCGGTGGCTTTTTACTTCAGTAAGACCTTGAAACTATAGCATCAAAGGATCTCTTGAAGCATAAGTGAACATGTAGTGTGCAAAGTCTCTACTATATGCACTAAGCAACTCACGAAAAGATACTGCATATGAGTCGTGAATATTTAATGTCCACCCGGCTACCCATATAGTTGTAGGTGAGAGAGAGAGAGAGAAAGTAAAATATCGGTAAAACGACATGGCTTACTCCCCATAGCGAAATGCTTGGATGAGTAAAGCTAGATACATACATACACTATATATGCGCCATCCTTGGGGATAATCTCGAAAGTTAACATTGCTTTTGATAGTTTGAATTGATTTTCTGATACTTCCGGAAAAATACATCAGTTTCAACAGTAGCACTTAAAATAATCCTGCCCCGAGCATTAAAGACCACAGTTTCGAATATTTCTCTTCTCTCAAGTGGAAAACTATTTTATATGCTAAAGCCATTCACTAAAGTACATGGTCCTTATTTCAACTTGATATATTCACAGCATCATTTCATTTTTGTTTTCCATATAATTTTATTTTTCCCTTAACAAATCTACCCCTGGAATAAATTGTTTCCTCCAGGTTAATGTAAACGATACTCTAATAGTTTATAAAAAAAAAAAAATTCTCCGAGAAATTTTCCATGCGGAAAAATTTTTCTCCATTCCAAGAAATCTTTTACGCAAAGACAATTTCTTTGAGTCAACAATTCTCTTTTTTTTCCTTTTTTGCTAAAATGGCAATTTCTCAGAGTAAGCAAAATTTCCCAGGAAAGCAAATTTGAGTAGAGTATAGAAATTTTTTTCCCCAGTGGAAGACGGGAATTTTTTTTTCTACACTGACAAAATGCAGAAGCAAATCTAATAAGGCTTTTATTCATCTTGTCTATCAGTTATCGTAGAAAATTTATTAGAAACGTTTTCGACCCCCATTCTTCAAAACAAGGAGGCAAGATTGATGTTTGCGAGATATAAAAAGAAAAACTGCGAATTTGAAACATCTCTTCAATCATGACACTGATGAATTAAACCATTTTTTAAAAATTTATTCCATTGTTTTTATTTACAATTTAGTGTAGAAAAATAGAAAATGTTTTGTAATTTTTATGTTGTTGTTGTTGTTGTAATTCTCTAAATGGTTTAATTGAAGAATGGTAATTTTCACTATATAAATTCGCGAACAATTGAAAACAAGTTCGAGAGAGTGTAAAACATGGTCGCAGTTATGAAACATGGAACAATACCGACAGATCACTTCCGATAGTTGTAAATTAGTAAGCTTGCACAGTATCGAGTTTCGGAACACACACACAAACAGAAAATGTAGTACAACAAAAAAAAAAAAAAAACGGAGATGCTGACACGTATGGACGCGTTATTCGGAAATTGGCGAACCAGAAAGTCACGTATCGTAGCCATGAGTACATGTCCCTTAGATACACACTGTCCTTTCGATATATGTCCTGTTTGCTGTCTGTGTGGCTTCTGAAAAGTTTTCAAATTCAGTTATCACTTGATAAATTGAGAAAAAAAAATATAAACTACAAGTTTCGACCACCTATATCAAAACTCTATACTGTCAATATGGAAAAAAATATCTCCCCCAAAAACACTCCTTAAAAATTTAAGAAGTGTTTAATTTAAGTTAAAATTAAAATTCAACTTTCAAATTCTGAACAAAAGGAAGAAATTTCCATTTTACTAGTTAATGATGATGAAAATAATAATAAATAATAATCGCCATAAAATAGGAAGCAACTTTAAGGGAGCGTTTTGTCTAAAATACTCGACTGTTAATTAAACTTTATACGGATAATAAGTTTCGAAAGATGTAATATTTTGTGGTTGAAAAAGGATGAAAGAGAGGACAATGTGGCAACTAATCGGAGTAAGTTATTGTTTCCTGTGGTTTTGTCGTATCCTCAAATTTCCCCCTCGTTCTCTGTCATTTTCCATCTTACATCCTCCTTTCTTCTTACAAGCTCCCATCTTATTCATCCCTTGACAGAAATTACACCCCAGTGGTAAGCAGCTTCGAACAAACCGGAGCGACAAGATCTTTAGACAACTTGGCAACCGATTCCACCAAGCGACCCATAACGCGTCACCTTACTAGAATATAATCTCAACTGTGAAGACACTGCGATTACTCGAAGCAAGCTCCTTACCACAAAGCAGAACATCCCAATGACGTGATAATATGCTTCTGAGACTGATAATTCTATGGGGAATTTAATATTGCCAAACAGTACTAATTTCATAAATAATATTTACAAAATCCTATTTTATTACTTACTAGTATTTTTGGCTGACTGATAGTGTCTTTTACTAATGATTATTAAAATTAAGATATATTTAAACTATTTGTCTGACTGTATTTATATTTTACTACTAACTACTATTTTTGTCTGACTAAATTCCTATTTTACTAGTTAAAACTATTTTTGCCTGACTAAAAGTATCTTTTACTACTGATTCTTAAAAACACGATGTATTGAAACTATTTGTCTGACTAGATTCCTATTTTACTACTTACTACTATTTTTGTCTGACTAAATTACTATTTTACTACTTAAAACTATTTTTGTCTGACTAAAAGTATCTTTTACTACTGATTCTTAAAAACACGATGTATTGAAACTATTTGACTGGCTGCATTTATATTTTACTACTATTTTACTACTATTTGTGACTGACTAAATTAAGATTATACTACTTACTACTATTTTTGACTGACTGATAGTGTGTTTTACTAGTGATTATTAAAATCACGATATATTGAAACTATTTGTCTGACTAGATTCCTATTTTACTACTTACTACTATTTTTGTCTGACTAAATTACTATTTTACTACTTAAAACTATTTTTGTCTGCCTAAAAGTATCTTTTACTACTGATTCTTAAAAACACGATGTATTGAAACTATTTGTCTGGCTGTATTTTTATTTTACTACTTACTACTATTTTTGGCTGACTGATAGTCTGTTTTACTAGTGATTATTAAAATCACGATATATTGAAACTATTTGTTTGACTGTATTTACATTTTACTACTTATTACTATTTTTGTCTGACTAAATTCCCATTTTACTACTTAAAACTATTTTTGTCTGACGAAAAGTATCTTTTACTACTGATTCTTAAAATCACGATGTATTGAAACTATTTGTCTGATTGAATTCTTATTTTACTACTTACTACTATTTTTTTGTCTGACTAAAACGGACGTTTATCACTGTCAACCAAAAATTTTTTTAAATTTCGCACGTTTTGTCTGACGAAAAATATATGTATACCACTTTAACCGGTATTTTCAGTACTGTAATATTTTTGTCTGACTAAAACATTTTTTCACTACTAATACGAATAAAGCATAAATTTCAGAAGACTAAAATAAAACTGAAATATTTAAATATAAAAAAAATATTAATATTTAAATATGTTAAGCAAAAAATTGCAAAAAAAGAAAAATTCTAAATAAAAGTAATTACAACCAAAATAAATAAATTATAAATATATTATAAATAAAAATAAATTGCATCATACGAATACATGATCAAAAAAAAAGTTATGATATTTTTCTTGTCTCTGTCTCAAGAAATAAAAAAGAAAGAATGTTTTTTTTTCATCACAAAAGAGGGATTAATTCGAAAGTATATTTCCGTCAATATAATTTTCTTGAAATGCAATATAAAAAGTTTATCTCGAAAAGAAAACTGGATCACTTGGATCACAAAAATGTTTTTCCTCCACGCAATCAATTCCAATTGATTATATACTCTCGAAAGTTTACATAGAGATATTGCGTAATGCAATCTTATCATGGATGTGCAGAGGCTGTGTGTTGTTGTCTTTTGGTATTGCTTTTCTTATTACACTTTTACCATTAGCAGCTTTAGTAGAGAAATAACTTTTATATATCTCTATTAGAAGAACAAGCCGCATTAAAGGGGAAAATGCTTAGTGGGAACTGTAAGACATTATTTTGTGGGGGACAGCAATCATCGTTTCACGTACTTATTCCCATAAAACGAGACTTCGATACGAGTCTTCCAAACTTCTTCTTTCCCAACTGTACAGCACTTTTTAGTATCACTTTATCGTAACTTTATACTCTCTCTCTCTCTCTCTCTCTCTCTGCCTTGAAACGAGGACTAAAGAGGATAAGCGCAAACTGCAGTCTAAAAGGATTTTCCAAATCATAAGTTGTCAGTATATTGAGCAGTTAGAAATATATCTATATATATGTGTGGACGATTTTACATTTCATGACGTATTGTACTTATTATGTCAAAATCTGCTCACATGATGGTCGAAAAAAAATGAAGTGAAAAAAAAATTTGAAGAATGGAGAGAAAAACTTGTCGCTCCATTGTTAAAATATTCTCCCCTTCGTTGATTTTCTCTGCTATACTTCAACACACACACACAGATGCGTACATACTCACCCACATGCTCGCGTTATTTTACCACTTGGTGCCATTTTGCCAACGGCAAACTGCAAGGGGTTGACGTCTGATAATCTAGCACACAGACCTCATTTAAGATAAATTCTCTCCGCCCTAGAATCAAAGAGAATAATATTAAAAAAATTTTCTCACTTTACTACGCCTTTTTTCCCCCACTTATTTTGACTATATTTTTTAAAATTTTCTCTTTCATAATACTTAATCTTGAATCGTTTTTTTTCCATTTTACAAAACGAACATTTTCTAAACATTTTACAAATCTGACAGAATAATTTACAAGACATAAACAATTTGCCTGACTAAATCGATAGTTTACTACTTGTAAAACTTTTGGTCTGACTCAAACTGTCGTACTACTGGTACGAAAATCACAATAAATTACTCTCTTAATTTGAATTAGTAAAAATTTTAACTAATTTGAATTAGTGACTCAATTTTTTGCTTTCGAATTAGTTAAATTTTACTAATAAATAGTAAAAAAAAATTTTTCTACTAATTTATTAGTAAATTTTAACTAATTCAAAAGCAAAAAGTGAGTCACTAATTCAAATTAGTTAAAATTTTTACTAATTCAGATTTAGAGAGTAAATAATAATTTATGAATTTATAAAAATTTATGATAAATTCTCTCCGACATAGAATCAAGGAGAATATTATTAAAAAAATTAATTAAATTTATTATATAAATCATATATGATTTATAAAATTATAATTTTAAACACAATTTGTATTTCCTTCTCTTCACTGTAAAAAAAGGTTCTAAATTAGAGCTGATTTCGATATTAAAATAGAACCAAATTACGATTTAGTGCCAAAATTGGTATTAAATTAGTACCTTTCTTTTTACAGTGTTTGAATTTAAATTAATAGAAATGTACTAATTCAATATAGTTAGAATTGAGCTAAAAATTGAAATAGTAAAAATTTAGTGTCGAATTAGTTAAAAATAACTAAATATTAGTTACATTATTGTTGGTTTGTAATCTTATAATAACAGAAATATTAGTTGATTTATTTTTACTATTTTTTCAGTGATCGTTTTCTACTAATCGTTATAGTCAAAATTAACTGATTTTTAAATTTTAAGTACTCTTTAAATTTGAATTAGTCACTTTTGACTAATGAAATGGACCGAATCGTTTATTTAATTAATAGTAACCCTTTCGAACAATAGTATTTTGAATTTTTATTGTGAATTATTAAAAATACTAATTGTTTTAGTAGAAAACTACTCTCTAAATTTGAATTAGTAAAAATTTTAACTAATTTGAATTAGTGACTCACTTTTTGCTTTCGAATTAGTTAAATT
>JUFY01036303.1:3473-17051 GCA_001855655.1 Leptopilina clavipes
GAATACAGGCTCGTTACTTGGGCCGTTAATGCGCCAATATTGGCCCGAATCTCGGCCCAATATTGATAAATTAAAATAATTGAGCATCGGTGCCAATACTGGCCCAGTAATGGGGCGATTTGAAGGCCAATGTTGGCCCAATAATGTCTGACGAATTTCGGCAGACATTACTGGACCATTATTGGGCCGTATTGGCAGTCTTGGCATTTCGCATTTGGGTTAGTTTGATTCTTACATCAATTTTAAATAGGTTTTTGAATTTGGTTTTGCATTTTCCCTTTTTTTTAACTTTGATTTTGACATCAATTTTGAACACAGTAATAATTTCAGAAGCAGGCAGACGACTGATGGGTCTAAAAACCCAATTATCTACTAACGCTGGGGTGAAATTAAGTGAATGAAAAAGAATCCAATTAATAGTGATAATATTAACACTCGCAAATCTGTACCTGAGAAATTGATGTCAAAATGGAGACAACAAGAAGATTATTGGATGATCTGGGATCTAAGATAAAGACTTAAGGTCCCCTTTTTTGATTTTCCGATTTCCATTCACCGAAAAACTTCCATAGAAGCTGTAAGAAACCCTTCCCAATGTTTTATTTGTCAATTCCTGGAACATCAGAGATCAGACCAATTAAATTTCCAACCAATCCTTCGAATATTTATTTCCCCCTTTTCTCTGTACATTTCCTTGCAGTAAACTTAGTTCTGAATTCAAATGAATAGCCTCCATTATTTAGACAAACTTTTCCCATCTCCACTTTCCGTTATAGCTAGAGAGTTGTCTTTTTTTAATTCCCAAAGACAATCTAAATTCATTGCCTTGGCTTCGATAGAAATCAACTGTTCCGTCGTTAATTTCACTCTAAGTACCTTTTAAAGAGAAAAGAACGTTATTAATTGTCGGCTGACAAATGTTCGAAACCATCTAATTGATCTTCGATTGGGTGAATCGATGAATCTTCCATCAATCATTAGAGACAACAGTAATCTTATTCTCCTGCAAACGAACAATGCTTAGATATTAGTCTTCCTTATTCCGTTCGTTGGCCTGCACCGGTATTTGCCGACAAGGCAGTCACCGATTGCAATTTGCCGATAGGATTCTTGCCTTGCGCATTGCTCTCTTGAACATCACAGACCATTGGTCTGCGAGAGTTGGATTCGAATTTTGTTAAGAACTGAACTAGGAACTTGTGTGTGCGGTGAGTGGAGATTCATCTCGCACGATTACTCGCCATAGAAGAGAATCTATGCAGCGGCATTTCAGTACCCAGTGATCAATATGTTCATGTAGTATAAACCAAGGTCCCAGTGTTGCTGTATAAGGTCTCGTCGAATGTAGATACCAGTCGGATAGAGACCCCCGCAACTACCTGCAGCTCTATTATCTATTCGTTTCGTATCTGTATGGCATGATATTTGTACCAGTGCTCGTGCAGAGCGGAAGTCACTTAGGCGACAGGGTATATGCTCCAGAGAACCGTTTCTTTGAGATAATTCAATAAATTTCCGATGAATTAGGCATGAGGGTATTTTTAACTGAAGTTGGCAAAAAAATGGAGAATTGTTAGATGAATCTCAAATGTCCGGTATCATCACCTTTTTAGGTGCAGCGTTCTTTCTAATGATTATTATCAACTGAATGGAACTGATGATATTACTCCAGTCATCAACGGGATTATTAGAAATTATATAGAAATAAGATGAAACTATCATACACTGAGAGACCTTTTGTACAGCAGCAGAACTTTATATTTGCTAGCAGCAGTCCTCTAGTTTTGGTGCCCTACGTTCTAAATTTTTGCCAGTGACTGATCAAAAGTAAAAGTAGAAAAAGAAGAAACACAGAAGCTCCGCAGAAGCTTCCCTAATTTTTGGGCAGTTACACACCAAAAATTTTCCTGCAGCATACCAAAAGCATAGGATTACAGCCAAAAGAGCTGTTGAACTTTGTCGAACCCTAAAATATGAGCGTTTAATAATTTTATTCCAATTTATTCAGAATCTACCTACATTACCAAACGTCGACATATTTGTTTATTAGTTTTCCGCATAGGTAATTTTATCCTTTTAGAGATTTGGGAGATCACACTCGTTATTAACCACAACAGAACTAATTGCTTCCATTACTACTGTTGACCCAAGAGTGACTTGTCGACGTTCCACAATTTTCATCAAAAGTTTTAATAATTCCATGTTCCAGGGACAACCCAAAAGTTCCAAATTAATAAAATTAATAATCTATTGTAATTTCATGGAGAGTTAGAAAAATCCGTTACGATATCTTTAACTAAAAGCGTATTCATTGTAACGAGTCTATTTCTAAATACATTTGGAAGTCTTTATGAGTAAAAGTGTCTTCTGGACTAAAATGTTGGATCAATTCACTCAATCGTAATTGCAATTGTCATTTTAATAATTATTGTCGGTGAAGCTTGATCCAGTTAGAGAGGCTCAAGTATCACTATTGACAGGTTGAGGTGTATCAGTGTTGAAGTTATTCTAAAGAAAGTAAACCACACCCAGGTTTGCCCTCTGTTATTAATGGTGATGGTAGCTCGTCCGTGGATCATTGCTCATCCGGTTTTCCATCAGAGGCTCTTGATGCTCCTAGAAATTCTGTGGTATTGCCACCGCGGAAAGTGGACGACCTTGTGCAGTAAGAACCAAACCAGATCGCGAGCAAGTCAATCTTCTCTCTTCTTCCATATCACTCACAATCTTTTTGCGATTTATTGTGACTCATCCTTGAAATTAGGCCAGAGATTTCTAGATATCTTTTTTGAGACAGATTTTATTTCTCTATTATGAGCTTTATTCTTTATTGTTATTTTCAATTCATAATTATGAAGAAGACGGAAATATATCAGATTTGCAGAGAAAATGAGTAATTTTGTCCTTTTAGAGATTTGGGAGATCACACTCGTTATTAGCCACAAGACAACTAATTGATTCTATTACTATTGATGACCCAAGGGTGACGCCTTGTCGACGCAGAGAAAATGATTGCACACGGTTGGAGGTCCGCACGCGTGTACTTTAAGGTACGTAAGTGACCTAGCCCAATATTTCAACCCACGCTAAGGAGAGGCTGGTGAGTGAGTAGTCGGATGAAAGGCATTCCCCTGTGTGTGGAGCAACAGAGGGAGAAAAGGGAAGACAGAAGGAAGGCCACAGCCGCAAGAGTTAGCAGGGCGGTGTGCGTGGGTCACAATGCCTTCGGGGTACACACCATACCTCGACTCGTTATGGAAGGCACACGCGATATTGTTGCTCGTATATATGGAGAGGACGAGGGAAGTGCGCTGGCTTGTACTATGCAGATGATTCCGCGATATGGGCTATTCATTGTAAGTCACTTAAGACTTGCATTGCGTACTCTCTGGACGTGATATGTTATTATATTGCCTATCGAAAACCACGTTCGTAACCCATCTGTGTCGTCTAATATTTATATTGCTGCTTTCGATCCAATAAAACGCGTTTCATCTCTCTACCGATCTTGAATTCGAATATGTACAAACTCTGAAATTACCACACTCAATACAAGTAAATGTTTTCGAAACATTTTCCACAAAAGCTTCATCTGTAGCTATTTGAAAACTTTATTTCCCACGTCTTCTAATGTGATGAATTTTTCGGAAGATTTTCCAAATTTGGACAATTAACTACAGTTTGATTCTTGACAAACAAAAAAAAGAAGAACACAATTTTAATTTTAAATCATTAATTGAATTACTTTTTAAGCCTAGACTTGCGTCCAATAATTTGGGAATACTTTCTTTTTATTTATTTGATAAAAATATAACCAACTCTTTATAATATTACTACACTAAAATCAAGTTTAATCCCTGTTATTGTAGTTATTAATCATCTAAAAACTTTAATCCCTGTTGGTACAGCAATAATTATAGTTACTGAAGTATAAGCTCGAGTGTCCGCACATCTATCCCTACAGTGAATATATGATGCCCCCAAACAATAAAACCTAAAGCCCCGATTGAAATTATCGCATATTTTATTCCTAACATCCCAAAAGTTCCCCTTTTACCACATTCAGTAAAAATTATATGTGAAATTATTCCAAACCCAGGTAAAATTAAAATATAAACCTCTCGATGTCCAAAAAGTCAAAATAAATCTTGGTACAAATTGGGTCCCTTAGATTTTTATTTAAACTGCTAAACAGTAAATACTTAATTTCGGAATCAAAGGTTACAATTAAGGATTCAACAAATGGAACACAGTTCGTACTACTATATATAAATATTAGTATAAACCTTTCCCGGAATTGGGAGAAATGATTAAATAATTGAATATTGTAGAAAAAGAATAGATAGTTATTTAAATTGTACTCACTTTTTTATTTTTATAAGATTTATATATTCGTTGAATTAACTGTTGAAAGTAGATTTGATTTTTGAAGAATTTGAAGAAGATGAATTGAATAAAACTTGAAAATAACTTTGAATTTTACCGTCGCACTTGTTAAGAATTTGGATCATTGAACTTGATCTTCGAAGCCAGAACATGAGGAGAGAAGTTTTGAATCGTTGTTAGAATTTTTTTAAACTGGCGTTTCCTTCCAGAACAGCGATTTTTATGTTCCCCACTATTGAGGTTTTCGGAAAGGGAAAATTTAGGGGTGAAAATCTTAAGAAAAGAAAAAATAGGATGTTGGAAAAAGAAAAATGGGATTGGTTATTACGTGAAAATGGCAAAAGAAAAATGGAGAAAAACTCATTAGTGAAAGTGGCTTAGTGCGGGTAATTTGGATCCATAGGAGGATTATTGAAAAAGGGGCGGAGACTTATTTTTCCTTTAAGAATTTGAAGGAAGAATTTCCCACCAATTTCCACTTTCAATTTGAAATTGAAATAGAAATTGAAATTACAAAAATGTCAAAGATTATATTTTCACAAATTTTTCCATTTTCTAATAAAAATTAACATCACAATCCATATTGTTCCTCTTTGTTCAATACGTATAAACAATTTGTATGGAGTCAAAAATAAGTTAATGACCATCTACTATATATAGAGATATTTAGCAAAGAATTCAAACTCGATTTTCTCGAGTTCACTTTTGTTCTATCTACCTACCGAGATGAGACTGCGAGTCGTAAAAAAAATGACGAAGATTGTTCACAGTGAGTGGCGCAGATGAACGACAAGGTAACGATTAAGACGCCGACGATGATGAGAATGATAATGACGATGATGAAGATGATGATAATGATGATGATGATGATGTTGGCGATGACGATAATGATGATCATGGTCACGTACCGTGCATGAGTGTCGCCCTGACAATTTTCACGTCCTCCTCTCCCCCCCGGAGGAATATAACTCTCAAAGTCCTAGATTATGAGATGAAAGGCCGCCGGATCATTATTGGTGGCGAGTAATGCGAGGGCATTTAGCGAATACGAACCATCATTACCTTTAGGCGACTTCTTCCTCTTGGTCACCATTTTAACGAGAGGAAGACAAACCTTTCAGGTCTGAACTACCACCCACGTGGTAGAGGGACAATCACGAGAATCTATTCACTTCTCCTTTTCACAAGACTCCAGAATCGAAAGCTCTAATGATATATAGACTCGATGCTAAGTACCCGTGTTTACACTTCAATGTCTATTGTACAGTCATTTTCAGCGTCAGCACGCGATTATAGAATGCAACCTAGGAAGCGGACTAACGTTATTACTTCCTCTGATCTGATTTCCTCGAGGAAAGGAAAGATTCCCTTTTCGTTAGGACAAGGGGATTGGAATTAGTTTTCAAAGAGGCAAACAGGGTTTTTACTAGAATAAGATTGCAATTATAAATAAGTAATTATAAATAAGTAAAAATTATAAATAATTAAGAAGGAAATTAATTGATTTTCCAAACAAGTGTTAATTTTGGTCTTTCTGGATTTTTTGCAGGACGATTATAGTCAGCGAAGGCGACTATCGACCCCAAGCGGAAGTCCCAGTCCCCCTCAGCCCTCACGATTGTCCAGGTCAACTGGAACTCTCACGAGAGGGGAAGAACCTTACAAGAATACCCTCACCAGGGACAACCAAGGTCAGGAGGCAGAAAGAAAGGGTTGGTTCAAATCTCTTTCTAGGAAAACGAAATCAAACTCAAAGGTGAGAAATCCCACCGCTGCCACCATTTGTTAAATTATTTATTTTTATTCCCTCTTCGAATTTTGCAACAAATAGTTAACTATTATTTAATTTTTAAGCCTAGACTTTCGTCCAATAACTTGGGGATACTTTCAATTGATTTTAATTAATTAAGATTAAGGATTTTTGAGTTTAAAAGGATTATTATAAAACTGCTAACAGATAAATAATTATTTCGGAAACAAAACTGAATAAGGATTCGAGAAAATAAAATTATGGAATAAATCTCACACTGCTTGCAGAACAAGACATTTCCGGAATTGGGAGAAATGATAAAAAATTGTAGAAAAAGAATAAAATAGTTCCTTTGTTCCATACAAACAATTTTCAATACTCCTTCCTCACTTCGAATCAACATCAACCAAATGACCAAAATTGGTATTGGTGAAATTATAGAAGAATTGGAGTGACATCATCAACACATTAGTCATCACCCGAATAAATTTGGTCTCGTTTATTTGCATGTATGTCGAGCTCTCACGAAAAGCACGACGTGTGGGCGATTCTGTTTCTGTGATGAATAACGGTTCCCTTTTGACGTTTGTACATAAACAACACGAAGATCATGCAAAACTTGACTTAGTACCGCAAAGTTTCCTCAATCTTTCCCAAGCACGTTCTTTCATTTTTTTTCGCACCAGAGACTTATTGACGGAATGTCAAAGGCAGTTAAAAGCCTCTCTTCTTGTTACATGAAGACGGAAACATGTTTCGATGATTAAATAAATTATTGCGATGAGAAAAATTCGATGATGAATATTAATCATTGGGTTTTGAAGTTCATGGAGTCGCGAATTGATTTTGACAAAGAGTGTCGATTGATGATTCGCTGTGTGAACGATGAACTAGCAAAGGGGTCAGTTTTATCGAGACATAGTGGGTGAAGCGAATGCATTCATCAGTCAATGATTTTCAAAGCCGTTGCGAGGGCCATTAGACTAGAACAACCTCCAATTACCAGTTTGATTAAATGCTTAACTAACTCCGCGCTCTGTGGTTTAATTTAATCGCAAGATTAAGTGCCGAGGTCTGCCTAGCTAACCATCGTTCCCGGAATAATCTCTCTGCACAGATATATACTGATTCCAATCCTAGGCGGTAGACTCTCTCTCTCTCTCTCTCGCAGCTACATGATAGCCATTTGGAGTTGATTGCGTGCGCGTGAATCTCGCCATGCTTGGTGATCTATCGAATGAGCCAACCCATGGGGTCATGACTCATCAAGACGCGCCGCGCGGTGTGGAGTTGCCATTTTTTGATTCCCGTCAGGAATCGATGAGAGGATTCGTGCTTTTGTATTGGGAAAAAGAAATATTCTTAACCCTACCTTCGCGCCTAAGTTTATCGGACTAAAATATCATCTCTCCCTCTCTATTCAGTTGCGGGATTACCCGCATTCATGCTTTACAATTTACATTTTTTTCCTCAGCGTTAGTTTTCTAAAGAGCTTATATGCCTTTTTTTTAAAGATATTTTCGAATTGTTGATGCGTGAAGAGAAATTTAATCATTTTCTTTTATTAACAGCCGGTTGATAAGAAGCAAAGGATACCGGAAAGCGAAATACTGACAACTGGCACTGAGGATGAGGAAGCATCATCAGCCCCCGAGCGAGCATCTGTGCAGAAGAACTTACGATTTTTCGGCGATACGGATCAGGAATCAATATCATCGAATCTTGATCGCAGGTGGGTTTTTTTGATGAGAAGAAGAAAAAAAGTATATAAAAGAAAATAATTATTTGGTTAAGGAGATTAATGATGATTTTTGTTTTTGATATAGGAATAAACGAAATGACGACCACGCTTCCACGAGGCGTGATGTAACGAATTCATCTCGACGTACTTTAGGAATTATTACGAATCCTAGGAAACCATCGAGGCTCAATGAGAGCGCTTTGTCGTCTGGGGAAAGTACCACGGGCGACAGCAGTCAACAAAGCCAGAATTCCCAAAGATCACAACGATCCGTTGTTTACCTTCATGCTGCCACAGGTGAGTAATGAATACAAAATTGGGTTTATTAAAAGCGGAAAGTTGTTTTTTCTTGTGAAAATGAAAATCATTGTCAAAGAGAAAGTTAAAGTGACAGACTTTTGTAATTTCACTTTGACTTTCGTTTTGACATTAACTTCGACTTTGACTTATACAGAAACTCTTTTGTATCGTCATTACTACATTAAGTCAAAGTCAAAGTCAAAGTCAAAATCAAAGCCAAAGACAAAGTGAAAATATAAGTCAAAGTCAAAGTAAATGTCAAAGTGAAAGCAAAAATGAAAGTAAAAGTCAAAGATAAAGTCAAAGTAAAAATGAAAATCAAAGTCAAAGTCAAAGACAAAGTGAAAATGAAGGTCAAAGTCAAAGTGAAAGTGAAAATGGAAATAAAATTCAAAGATAAAGTCAAAATCAAAGACAAAGTGAAAATGAAAGTCAAAGTCAAAGTGAAAATGAAAGTTAAAGTCAAAGATAAAGTCAAAGTCAAAGTAAAAATGAAAGTCAAAATTAAAGTCCAAGTCAAAATCAAAGTCAAAGACAAAGTGAAAATGAAAGTCAAAGTGAAAGTGAAAGTGAAAATGAAAGTAAAAGTCAAAGATAAAGTCAAAGTCAAAGTCAAAGTCAAAGCCAAAGGCAAAGTGTATTTCAAAGTGAAAGTGAAAGTGAAAATAAAATTCAAAGTCAAAGATAAAGTCAAAAGTTAATGTACATTAATTTTTTTTATTTCGATTTTGAATTCGAAATAAAATTTACAATTTGACTTCGATTTTAACTTTGGCTGGGATTTTAAGAGCATATTTAACTATCTTTTTGATTTTGAATTCGAATTTAACTTCAATTTCAACTCACATTTTGATTAAATGTTAAATTTTGATTTTGACTTACAATTAGAAATTGACTTTGTTTTTTGATTTTGACTTCAATTTGACTTTGATTCTGACGTCGAATTTAAATTTCATTTCAATTTTGATTAAAACTTTGATTTTTAATTTGATTTTAACCTTGATTTCAAGTATAATTTAGATTTTGTCTTCAAATTTAGCTTTGATTTTCATTCAACCTTTAAATTTAACTTTGATTTTAACTCTGATTTTAAATTAGAATCTTACTTTGATTTAGACTTCGATTTTAATTTTGACTTTGGTTTGACTTTAAATTTAACTTTGATATAAATTTTGACATCGATTTTAACTTTGATTTTGATTCTGACTTCAAAATTGAAATTTAATTTCGATTTCTATTATAAATTTTATTTTGACTTCGAATTTAACTATGTTTTTTATTTTAAATTTGACTTTAACTACGATTTTGATTTTGACTTTGAATTTCGCTTTTATATTAATTTTAACTCAAAATTTTATTTTTATTTTCATTTTGACTTTTAATTTGACTTCGATTATAACGTTGATTTTTATTTTGACATCGAATTAACCTTTTTTTAAAATTTTTAATTCGATGTTGACTTCGACTTAAACTTTGATTTTGATTTTCGTTATGATTTTTATTTCGAGTTCGATTATAATTCTGATTTTGAATTTAACTTTGTTTTTTATTTTGACTTCAATCTGACTTTGATTTGAATTTCAACATTAAATTTAAATTTGATTTCGATTATAAATTTGACCTTGCAAATTCGAATTTAACGTTGTTTTTGATTTTAACTATGATTCTGACTGCGATTTTAATTTTGATTTCGAATTTCGCTTTTATTCTGATTTTTCCTTTTAATCTAACTTTGATTTTCGTTTTGACTTTGATTTTGACTTCGATTTTAACTTTGATTTTCAGTAAAAATAAAATTCAAGGTGAAAATCAAATTGCACAATTGCACCCCTGTAATATTTATTTAATGAGATTTCGAATTGTCTGAATTGAAAATTTACAAATTCTTTTTCAAAAGTTGGTGAGATTCCTGGACCAAACGAGAGACGTCGAGCAGCAAGTCGTGAAGAATTAAATCGTCCTCTTCAGGCGCACACGAGGACAGTGTCGAGAAGTGTCAGTGTCCTTGCACCATGGAGACCAAGACACTATCGGGAACCTTTTGAAATCAATTACGATCAGCAGCAACATCAAAAACCAATGATAACAATGAAGCGTAGACAAAGAAGTCGCGAGACTCTCAGTCGTCGTGGCAAAGACGCTCGACGAAGCAAGGACAATCTGTCCAAAACAGGTAAATTCAGTTTTACCCAAAAAACAATTTAAAATATTTCAAAATATTCTAAAAATTTCAAAAATCAAACTTTAATTACTTTCAGGAGTGCGATTTTGTAATTTCACTTTGACTTCTACATTGAATATTGACGTTTTGACTTTAAATTTCGCTTTCACTGTCACTTCCACATTCACTTCCACTTTCACTTTCACTTTCATTTTCACTTTCACTCTTTTGTTAAAGTCAAAGTTTTACTTTCACTTTTTTGTCAAAGTCAAAGTTTCACTTTCACTCTTTTGTCAAAGTCAAAGTTAAAGTCAAAGTGAAAGTGAATATCGAATGGAATGTTTTTAAATACTTCAATGTGTAAATGTTTGTTAATTTACATATTTAATTTCATGTATTGCAAACAATTTTAATTAATAACTAAATAGAAAAACAAATAATTTTCAATATTAATTTTTTCTATAATTATCACAACAGGAACAATGAATCGAAGCACGCTGAAGTCAAAGGACAAGCAAAAAGTGGATAGAACAGTTTCCACTGAGTCGTTGGCCAGCAAATCTCGCAGCGTGAGTTCTAGGCCGGAACTAAACAGATCCACTTCCGTTCCACGCGACCCCAACAAAAGTGCAGGATGGTTCAAGTTGAAAAGCAAGAAATCTCGGTCCTGAACGAAAGGCCATTGACCAATGCTAGTCTCGAGTTTCTTTATTTAAAAACTCTATTGCAAATAAGACATATAAATATATTATAAATATAAATAAATAAAATTTTATATATTATAAATTTCCAGATTAAAAAAATTATATTATATAAATATATATATATACACCACTGCCGGAAATTTTAGTAACGTTTACAAATTGTCAATTAGTAAAAATTGCACTACTATTCGAATGAAAAGAGCATAATGTTGAAATTAAAGTTTATTTATTATTTTTTCTATTCTTAAATTTTTGACAAAGTTGTTTTTCAATTGAATTTGAGATTAATTTTTAATAATTCGCGCTTGTAGGCTGACGAACAATATTTTCGGCTTTGTTGTATACATATGCATTAATGCGATAATCTTCTATAAAACTGTGCAATAGAAGAAAATCGGCAATTCTTAATCCACTAAACGATTCTGCGTACTAACGAGAGAGTAGCAAAAATTTTTTTTAATCAAAAAATTCAGAGGGGGAAAAAAATTTTTAATTTTGTCTAAGCGTTAGTAAACGGTAGCACTATAGTTTTTTTGTACAGAAAACGACGCAAAAAACGATATATACATTATTGTGAAATAAATTCTCTATTTATATCAACATGAACCGAACAGAATTTTATGTAATTTTGAATATTATACAACTTATTGAAATCTGTAATCTGAAGTCTCAATTACGCAGGTCTAGCGTGCAACTATCAATACTGCGCATGCGTAGAGTACACTCAACATTACTGCGCATGTCCAAAGTTCACTTAAAACAACTGCGCATGTCTAGAGTGTACTTAACGCTATTACAATGTCTAAATGATCAAAAAAATTTTTTTTTTCGTTCATGTAAATTATTGAATAGAATAAATTACATTCAATTATCACGTTCTGTCGTATTGTTTATAAAAACGTTAGTGTTACCGAAACAAATAAAGTGTCATTGTTACGTTACTGTTACATAACGTTTGTTATATAATTCTAACGTAACACAACAATGATATCATTTTAAGTGCGGCAAAAAAATTTTTTTATCATTTAAAAAAAATACATTTTCCGCTAGAAGATAATTTTTTTTTGTAAAATAAAGAGAATTGTAATTTTTTTTTTGAAGAGGAAAAATATTCGCCGGTGATATAGCGTAACCTTCTCTCTACGAAATTTATATTTAATTAAATTTTTCACGTTAGACGAGAAAAAAAAATTTTTGAGGCTTTGAAAAATTAGTCTTTCTTGAAGCTTCTTTTTTGTGATTGAGAATAATACGGAAAAAAAATATATATTTAACTCACCGTGAATCAGTGCCATTTTCACTTAGGATTTTAAAAAGTACACACTCGCTGCAATTTCGAGACAAATAAAAATGTAACAGTGAATGAAAGCATTATTATTATTATTCTTATAATAATAATAATAGTAATTTTTATTATAGACTTTATTTACTGTGAATAAAATTTAAGTTGTAAAATAAGGTCAAAATGTCAAAAAGAAAAAAGAAATAATTGACCATAATATAGAATATGTTGCGAGCGAGTGAAAAATTTTCAATATTCTAGAGATTGAAGGTGAAGCTATCACTTGCGATCAATTTTCAGTGGATAAAATAAAACAAGAAAAAAATGAAATTTTCAATTTTTGTTACTAAAATAAAATAATTTTCAATTTAGATTTTATTAACAAATTGATACGATATTTAAGTTTTTAGCATTTTTTTTTAAATATACATCTTTTTTGCAAATTTTTATATTATTTTTATTTTTTTTTCTTTATAAAATTTTTTCCAATTCTCTAGAAGAATTAAAAAGAAAGAGAATGTGTATGAGTGTGAGAGAGTGCAATATAAGAAACTTAAAAAAAGTTTCTGTCTTAACTAAGATTTATTGTGCAAAATCAACGAAAAATTGTAACAATTATTGAAAAAGGGAAAAAAAAAATGAAAACTGACGCTTGCATTACCTTCGACTAATTTACATATTTTTTTTCGGTGCTAATTGTATGTGTGTACATATACATACCATTAAACTAGAGCTAATTGTAAATATCTTATAAGCTTTAACGATAAACTCGACGACAATTAATTAAATTTGAATTTTTTTTTTCCATTAACATAGTTTTACCGTTCGATAAGCTATAAACGAAACATGTTGAACTGTGTTTCAGATCGAGTTATATTCTGTAACACGATTAAAAACATTCGAAATAATAAATAAACTTAATTCGCAATTATTTCAATGCATTTTTCATTAAGGGTAAATCCAAGTTGTAAATAAAATGTATAAAACAAACAGTGTTGAAGACTGTAAACAGAAATGACAATTTTTTTTACGGCACATTTATTTCTATAAAGAAAGCAAGTTCTTGCAGGGAAAAACTTTAGTTTGGAAAATTTGATATTATAAAACTGAATTTTACAAAAAACGAATAGTAAACTAGGATATAGAGGTATCTTTCTACCCTGCTGAAAAAATACACGTGTAATTACACGTGTATTTACATGTGTAATTACATGTTTACACGTGTAATTACACGTGTAATTACATGTTTACACG
>JUFY01036318.1:4909-15788 GCA_001855655.1 Leptopilina clavipes
AAAATATTAGAAAATCAAATATTGGAAAGAATTAAAAATTTCTACTATTCAAATATTGACTGTATGACAAGAATTAGGCGGCATTATACGTATACACGTATATAATTATTTATTTAAACAAGTTTCTTTTATTTATTTACCTTTCTTTTTTATATATAGTCATATTTTTATATATTCATATTTTCTAGTTTTGCGATTGTTTTTTTTTTGTGATATGATACAAAATAGTGCAGCATAATAAATAAATTTCGAATCGCCAAAAAAATATATATCGCAGAGAGACAATATTGTCAACGATCATTAGCCTCTCTAATCGAAAGAACCTCTCAAGCTCTTTTTTTCGAAATCTATTAATGATGATCTTAAATGGCATAATTATTATTTACAAGGAAATATATATAAAAACTTTTAAGTGATACATTTCGATTTTGGTTTTAATTTATTTCATATGAACAGGCACTCGAGAAATTTTTTTTACAAAACTACATAATAATTCACAAAATTTAATTATTAATAATTAATTTTTTATACAGTTTTTCTGTTTGAAATTTATTATTATTTTTTTTAAAGAAGTTATTTTTTTTGGCACCGACTGTACTTGGTGAACAACCTTAAGTAAACTGCTCGAAATGTAGTTGCGCCAATAGTTAAAAGATTTCTTTGCAAAAGTAAAATAAGTTTTATAGAGGAGTTGACTGTGTGTATATATATATATTAGAAACGAAATGTTCTCATGTATTTTCAGGAACACGCGCGACTTTTTAAAAAAGTTTTCCCCTTTTTATTTTCATTTTTTTTTTTTTAAAGAGAAATCAGCAGATGTTGCTCTATATGAATTGTCGGAGCTTGAGAGGCAAAATGAAAGAAAAATCTCTCTTGTCGCGCGCTCGCGTTCACTTTTCACGAAATACCGAATGTATTATTCGTTTAGACACTTCATGTGTGGATTAAAAAAAAAAAAAAAAAAAAAAAAAAAAAAAAAAAAAAAAAAAAAAAAAAAAATGAGAGAGAGAAAAGAGGGAGGGAGGGAAAACACAGCTTCATGATAAATTTCCGCACACCTATAAAAGGAGACGCAAAAAGGGCTTAGCGCGTTATTCAGACGATAACCCGCTTGTTTGCCTAGGTAGAGGCTTTTATCTAACTTTTCAGTTTGAATGCTTTCCTCTACTCTCGTATTATCGAGAAACGATCTACCACTCGACGCGCATATATAGCGCCAAACTCTAGGGCGGCGCGCAAGGACATTTGTTTATCAACGAGCCAACGCGAATATTCACCAGATGAAACGGATTTTCAAAGTAATTATAATTTCAAATCAAATTACCAACTCTTAGTCACTGGCAATAAATTAATCGTAAATAACAAATTAAAACTTTTATCTTTTAATACTCGAGTATTTAAGGGTTAAATGATAAATCAATGAAAATAATCTACGCAGCTTCAACTTAGTTTCAGAAGTTTTGAAAAAAAATCAACAATTTTTCTATTTAAGATGAAACTTCACTTTTTTTTAAATTTTAATCTCTCCTTTGTAACTCGTTTGAAAAAAGCATTTGCATTTTTCATTATAAAAAAGAATTTTTTTTGAATTTATTTAGAAGAATAATTTGAATGAATAAATTTTTCTTTGAATAAATAAATCTTTAACATTCAACGCTATCGCAATTCAGAACTAATTTTTCTATATTTGTTTTTAAATTATTGCAAATATTTATGAAAAAAATGTTGCACTTGGGAATTATTTCATTGAAAATAAATAATCATTAACAAGAAATCAAAAAAATTTTCTTTTTCAATAAATAATATTTTGTGTCCTTTGTTTGAAAATTAAAATCCACTTAAAATTGTCCTTGATGGATGTAATTTATCATCTTGGATATGTTTTTATCGATAAGGATGATAATAACAATTATTTATAGAGTTATAAACAAATTAATGTTCATTTATTGATAATTTGGGTTTCGCAATTATTATCCAAATGAAATTTTCAATTCGTGAAGTAAATAAAGTGAAAAATTAATTGCAATTATTATTAGTATAATTAAAAAGTAAAATTTTACCAAGGATTAACTACTTTCGTGAATGACAATTAAAAGTGAATTTTAAAGTAGAACAAAATGTAAATAATTTACCGACTGCGTTACGGATCTCATTAGTTCTCACTTGCACCGCAAAATATGCAAAAAGCGCTCTTTCTCTCGCAGTCAAGGTGTTTCTGGAATTCTATATAAGAACTAAGGATTCATTATAAAAAGAACAAAACACAAAATTAACTAGATTGTCTATGGTTGCACTAATAACTTTCTATTGATTTTGATCATGTAGATTACTTCTCGAATCACGATTAGAAAATTTTTTTTTGATTAAAAACTCTTAGGTTAACCACTTAAAATAATCCTCGAATAAATTTTTCTTTACAAAATTTGAGATCAAAGTGCGCATAAAACATGCAGAAAATGTATTTTTTCTTTACATTAAACACGTTCTGCTAATTAGCCGAAAGTAAAAAAAAAAATGATACAAGTGGGAAAGAATCCTTTACATTTTGCTAGTTTTCTAAGGAACTTTGAATACAAAAACAAGACAAAAAAAAAGAAACTTCCAAATGTGCTGATTATGAACATAAGCCCCCTAACACGTCTAAATACCGTTCTCATAAATCGTGAGTTATTTTGAGTAGCATTTTTAATTGCAAAAAGTTCAGAAAAAAAGACTAACAGGATAATTAACCTTTCCTTTGGAAGGCTTCAAAAGTGTTGAGGGGGTGTGGGTTTATGCGTTGACGTGCATACGAAATAATTAGCGAAACGCTTTTACAAAACATTGTAGAGAGAGAGAGATGCGCAAGAGAGAATCGTAGGGAGTTCTAATGATCGCGAACGTGACTCTGAATTGTGACTCTGCTCTCATTCTATATCCAGAATCCTAAAACACTCGTTTTCCTTTTTCCCCATTTTTTTCCACGTATTTAGAGTTGAGATGACAAAAAAAAAAAAGAAACAAAAGTTCTATACATTTATATTTACACATTCATGGAAAACACATATCGAAGAAGCAAAATTAACGGTTCTTCGATTCTCGCAGCACCGCACGCAAACGTACATTATATGCACCTAATCATTTTTTTTCTGCTTTTTTTTCAGCTGTGGAAGTGTGTCGCGATATAAAAATAACCACTGGATGATATTTTTCTTAAGTCTTTGATTTCATGTTGATTAGGAATAATTTTTTTTTTTGATTCTTCATATTTAACTACACGAGTCTCTTTCGATTCTTATTTAGAGGAATACCTAAATATTGCCTTAACATTCCCTTCAAGTTTTAGAATATTGCATTGTAATGTTGCAGCAATATTGCTACAGGAATATTGCAGTGCAACGTTCCAAACATTGATTGTCAAGATTGAGACAAAATTTATTGCAATATTCGACACATTGCTGGAAAATATTATTGCAATATTGCAGGGCAATATTACAAACATTGCTGGACAATACTAAGACAATATTATTGCAATATTGCGGTGAAATATTCAAAACATTGTTTGCAAAAATTATTTCAATATTTGAAACATTGCTTGAAAATATTATTGCAATATTGCAGAGTAATATTTGAAACATTGCTGGACAATATTGGACAATATTATTGCAATATTCGGTGAAATATTCGAAACATTGCTTGAAATATTATTAAATATTCTAAATGTTGCTGGAAAATATTATTGCAATATTGCAGAGCAATATTTGAAACATTGCTGAACAATATTGAGACAATATTAGTGCAATATTTCCTTGCAATATTATTGCAATATTGCCTTGCAATATTATTGCAATATTGCAGTGCAATATTCGAAACATTTCTGGAAAATATTTTAGCAACATTGCTCCTCATAAGTTATGAAATATTTATTTGCAAAAATTATAGAACAATCTTGCCTCAATTTTTGAGTGCAATATTTCTAAACTTGCCTGGCAATATTAAAACAATGTTGCTGCAATTTTTCGCGCTATTTGGGTAATTTTTTGCTACTATTATTTAATAATCTAACTTTCATATATAAAAGTTTCCTGTGATTATAATTTTTTTTTTTGTTTTTGAAATGAAGAATTGAGACAGACATAAAAAGTGTGGCAATTCGTTATGTAAAATATCAGTCATTGATTATGTTTATATCAAGAAACACTTGGAAGTAATTAACGCTAAAATTTATGTTTACGTCGACCATTTTTTTTTCAGGTCATTACAGCCTAAAAGTACTTACATATTTAATCAGTATACTTATAGTTTAGTGTTCTTCGTTTATAAGTCGTTTCTTTGGTACGAAAATAATTTAGCACATACTCTCTTTTTTTCACTTTTTTTTTCTCCTTTTTTTGGGAATCTCAGCAACCATCGTCTATCATCGAGTGGAAAAGGGCGAATATTTTTTTTTTTTTCAAGCCATTCACCCAATTCGAACGGCGCAAGATTTTTTTTCATTGTTGACACTCACATTTTCTAACACAAGCTATCTGGAAGCTCCATCCCTGACGCAAGAATCACCTCCTGAAGGCCGGAAGTAGTGCACAGGAAAGAAGAGCGAGGAAGAACGAGAGATAGACCTCGGGGGTGGAGGCGGCGCCTTGGCTCAATGCGTCTGACGGCACATCACCCGGAGGCCTCATCGACGCTAATCCGTAATCTCTGTTGTAATCTACAAACAGAATTACAAGACTCTTTGTAAGAGAGAAAATCGGATTAAATATTGCCAAAAGCAACTTTATACATTAGCCTTTATTATACACGTTAAGTCTACATTTTTTTTTCTTTTAACTTTTTAAACAAAATTATATTCTCATTTATTATCATCTTATAATTGTAATAAAAAGAAAAAAGTTTTTTAATATCAGTTTGAAGAACTCTTGTAAATTACATAATTTATATATGAAAAGAATTTAAAAAAAAATTGTAAATTCATTTTCTAAGCTCCATTGCTTTTAAAATTATTTTCTCGCATATGAATCATATTTATTCATACAGAAACTTTTATTTATTTTTTATTAAAAATGTGCATGCGGGAAGAAAAATGAGTTTTTTTGCAATATAGTTTTGTTTGGAAATAATTTCAATTTAATCAATTAAAAATTTTCAACACATATGTATATGAAATTTAAAAATTTACTTGAAAATAAATTATATTTGTTAGTGATATTATCTACTTTCGTTTATAGTAAAAAAAAGAGGAAAAAATTGCTGGTTGCTTCTCTAGAGTGTGTAGCAATGAGGTTGGAACCTGTCCCTTGAGAATCGTTAACCCGCAAACTTTCAAGACTCAACGATGAATATTGCGGTTACGCGATTGCTCTTCAATAATTTTTTTTTCACATTTTAATTACTCTAACCTCTTGTCTCTTTTACCTCTCGCAGATTTTTTAATTCTGAAAATTGACAAGAACTCGCGCAATTTAATATATATGGATTAATTAAGAGAAATGTTAATTAAGAGAAAAAATGTCTGAATTTTTTTCTTTTTAGTACATATTCCTAAAAAAATATGCAATTAAGTTAATCTTTACTACAGATTGGATATTATATAAAAAAAAATTATAATTGAAAAAATTATTTGAAAAATTTAGGAAAAACTTTACAGGTGAAATTTCAGTTTATGGATGGAAAAATTTTTCTCATTGTTTTTCAAAGTGTCGAGAAGAAAAATACATGTCGCACGTTTGCCTCGAGAAAAATTATTTTGTCGTACCATCGACGGATAAAATCGACGAAACGTGACTTTCTGCTTGGTCGCTAGGGCTCTAAGCGCTTTCCAGTTTGCTTTGGTGTATAGCTTTATTTTTCTGCACTATCACTTGCCTCCCTTTTTCTATTTTCTGAGGTCATTTATTCCCCAGAATTTTTCAATGTTTATATAGTGTACGACTGGTAATTTATCCCCAAAACGTGTAAAGAAAATATTCTCTCAAAAAAATATATATATATTATGTTATTTTTACAGGGGCCAAATTAATCTAATAAGAGTTTTATCCAATAGACGAGAGAAAATAAACGAATTAATAAAAAGAAGAACGAAATTAAGGGGGTTCAACCCTTTGACATAACCTCAGGCTAAAAAGTGTTTTTTTTAACAATATTCACTAAATTTAAAAGTACCCAGTTTTATTTTATTAAAACTGACTGAAGATTGAGTTATACTACTGAAATTAAGAAATAATTGCTTTGTCTGACTTAAACGAACTTTTACTACTGAGTTCAACATTAGAAGTATTAAAATTGCCATGTCTGACTAAATACTGACTTGTACTACTGAAGTTTAAAAATTTTTAAAATTGATTGTTTTGTCTGACTTAATCGAACTTTTACTACTAACTTCAACTTTAAAAATATTAAAATTGCTGTGCCTGACTAAAGACTGACTTTAACTACTGAAGTTTAACTTTTTTTTCTGAAATGGATTGTTTTGTCTGTCTTGAAAAGAATGAATACTAAAAAGTGTTTTTTTAACAATATTTACTTAATTTAAAAGTACCCAGTTTTATTTTATTAAAACTGACTGAATATTGACTTATACTACTGAAATTAAGAAATAATTGATTTTTCTGACTTAAACAAACTTTTACTACTCAGTTGAACATTAAAAGTATTAAAATTGACATGTCTAACTAAATACTGTCTTATACTACTGTAGTTTAAAAATGTTTAAAATTGATTGTTTTGTCTGACTTAAACGAACTTTTACTACTGAGTTCAACTTTAGAACAATTAAAATTGTTATGTCTGACTAAATACTGACTTATACTACTGAAGTTTAAATTTCTTCTCTAAAATAGATTGTTTTGTCTGCCTTGAAAGGACTGAATAAATTACTGATTTAAAAAAATTGTTTAAAATTTACTTTTTTATTTTACTTGAACGGACAACACACAATCGAAGAATTTAAATTTTTAAGGCTGACTGTAGATTGACTTGTACTACTGAAGTTTAAAAATGTTAACAATTGATTATTCTTTCTGATAAAAAGCACTTTTCATGGGAATCTTTTCAAGTGAAAATGAGAAAATGAAAGAAAATAATAATAATAATGAAATCTATAGGTAAATAAAAAGAAAAGATGAATTATTTGGTTATTATAATAATTGGAAAATAATTAATTAGATACTTTTTCTGTAAAATCGTGGGAAAAAAAGGAAGTGAAAGTAAATAAAATTTCTCGATGAAAATGTGCATTATAAAAATTGGTATGAAAAAGAAAAGTAAGAGAAATGGAAAATCGATATGGTAAAGCATGGGCATAAATGAAACGTTTAATATTCCCTTGAAAAATGGTGCGTGAACGAAAAAATATTGTCATTTTCTCGCTTTGGCCACTTTTTCGCGGTAACAATGAATAGGAAAAAAATTCTAAAAACACAATCGAAATCCATAGCTTTAGCGCTGATTGCATTGCAATCAAGAGACCGTACCAATTCATCACACTGGACGATGTGCTTTATTTATTTTGATTTTTCTGTTTTTTTCTTCTTTCATTTTTTTTGCTATTTACAAGTGACTGTCCAGTCTGGAACATTTTTGTCAAAGAAATTAATTCATTTTCGGTTATTTAATTTTGATAACAGTTTCCATCTGGAGAAATAGAATTATTCTGCGGTGTCTAAAATATTTATTTAAATTATTTAATTGAATAATCAGTGATTTGCAAATGAAATGCATTTTTTTAGAATTTAATGGCAAATAATTCACAAAATCCGACGATTAAAAAGATGGAATATTTGAAATTTATTTATTGGTAAATTAAGTTATTAATACCTTTAGGTTCACAATATTAAAGAACTATAAATCCTAAAAATCTCCTAAAAATCTCCGAGAAATTAGTTTCCAAAAAATTTCCTTTGATTATAAATTTTATCCACCATATTGGACCCGCCATTTTGAATTTTTCAAATCTAAGTTCAGATTCGTAATTATCGATCTAAAAAAACCCTGAGAAACAATAAGTTTTAAGAGAATTCTGTGTATTTTGAAAATTTTCCACCGTATTGGTTCTGCTATTTTGATTATTTAAAATCTGTCTTCAGATTTTTAATAACATATGATAAAAAAATAATAGAATTCAATCGTTTATTGAGAAACTTTGAAACGTGAAATTTAATGAAAGAAGAATTGCAACAATGACGTAAATAGTAAAACAAATTCTTGGTAAACAGCGTCTCGTATGCATTCACGGCGTTGTTTTAATTACCCTAATTATTCGCGTAACATTGTCGCTCGATTGCTCTGGGAGTTCACGATATACGGAATCTGTTAAAATAGATAATTACTGACCTGAATCTCGCCATTCCTCCACTTCATAGTCGATTGGTCGCTGTCGTGATTTCTTGTTACCGTTCCTCCCTGAACAATAAATAATACTTTAAAAAAAAACCCCTTCACTTTCATTATATAATGCAAAATAAATAATTTCAAAAGAGTTTTCAAATATTTTATACTATATGCATTATTTCATTTTATTAGTAGTAAAAGTAAATTTATAGTCAGACTATTATTCTTGTTTCAGTCAGACACAATTTTTCCGCTATTTATATATTATGGAAATTTGGTGCTAACGATACGTGTAAGTAATTTGAAAGCAAGTATAATAAAGACAATGCAAATTGGTAATGAAAAGTGAAGTAATTTATTAAAAATGATACCATTATGCTTTGATGAAGCAGTTGCAAAGAGAGACATTTGTGTCGTCGTTGTTGAAGGTGCTGGAATTTCTGAAAAAACGGAAAAATTTTTCTTTTTCAAAAAATTGAAAACCCTTTTAATTAATTTTATGTTTATATTTTTTTTCTAATTTTATATATTACGTTTCATTAAAAATTAAAACAGGTAAGTTTGTAATAAAAGGAAGAAGAAAAAAGGAAAACTTGAAACTCACCATCTAATTTAATGACTCCATCAGTTCCTCCTAAAGAATTTTGTGCGACGCATTTATATGAACCAAAGTCTTTGACTCCAACATTTCTTATCTTGAGTAACATGTATTGATTGTAACCACTTTTTGTAGAAATCGCTTCGTATTTGTCTCCTGCAACGGAACGGTAATTGCCTGGGCAAGTAAAACCAAATCCTTTTATCACTCGCCGGAAAGAAAATTCAAGTAGACGAGATCTCGACTCGCATTCGAGTTCAAAGCTACGTCATTAAAAAAAAAAAGTTGTACAGTTTGCCAATTCCAGACTTGCCTATCTTCGATATTGAGAAGTAACTTTTCTTATTTGCTATTTTTGATGTTTATTTTTATCAGTAGACAGTAAAAGCTGCATGGAACTTGTGTAACAAAAAAAACGAACGCGAAAACTTGATATAAATGAGTTTTTACATTCTATAACGTTAATGAAATATTTAACTTCAAAGTTTATTAATATATTTTGTTATTAGTGGAAAAAGTGATAAAGAATTTTTACTTTTGTTACGTATGTTTATTTTACTTCTTTTGACTCTCTGTCTTTGTCATCAAACATTCTCCCTCCCCTATGATTTCTTTTTTTCAATTTCCAATAATCATTTTCTTTTATTTATCAAATCTGTTCAAATCTTAACTGATTATTTCAACAGATAATAAAAAATCCCAAATTGGAGAAGAATTATTATTCGGTACAATTTATTTAATTCTTTTTCAAAGTAAGAGCACATCCCGTGCAGTAATTGCCCCACTTGGCCCTACTTAAAATAGGGCTTTAGCAAGGGTCTAACTAGTTTTCCTAGTTTCTTGCAAGGCCCTTGTTAGAGCCCTATTTTAAATAGGGAAAAGTGGGTCAATTTCTGCACGGGTAGTAAATTGTGAATTATTACATTTACGATCAGGAAATTTAACGTTTTAATGCAAAATCAGAATTCTCTCCTTATATAGCTAAGGGGACACAACGTGGACAATGAGATTAGTCTTTAATGCCAGGGACAATCGACATATTATTGTTGTTTGTAGAATCTTGACGACGTCCGTTAATCTCTAAAATCTCATTGTCACGATGAGCCACAATCGCATGTTTCGCGGAAATCTCATCTCTCTGTACTTGCCCGCATCCCCCCCTCCCCATCTCTTGTCCCCCTACCCTAGTTGCTATCACACTATACCCCTAAGCCATGGACTACCTCCTTTCAACACTCTCTCAAATCTGAATGCAGTATGTGACGTTTCTGAAATATATTGCCATTGAGGCAAATCTGGTACAGTAGTCTCGTCACGCACTTTGTGTTGATTGCTTACTTTAATTTTCTGTTCATTTCATTTCTCCCTTCCATTCTCCTCTTCCCTCTAAATAACGCCTCTATCTCTGTTGAGCGACTTTGTATCCGCAAGCAAACTGCACGTTCTATTTAAATTTCCCTCAACGAAAAAAAAAGTGGACAATAATATAAATGAATTTTTGAAAAGGTAAAATATAACGAATGCGAGTGAGATCTGTTCATATCACGTGATAAGATTCTATAGAAGAATGAAATAATTTAATATGCGATAAAACAAAAAAAAAATATGAAACAAATTTATATTTGCAAAAATTATTTGCAAGAGAATATATTTAATTATGGGAGAAAATTATAAGGTTTTGTAATAATATTATGAGTAATTATAATTAGATGCAATTGAAAGATTTGTTACCCACAGAGAAAACCTAAAGGGATCAAAAAGTTGCAGAATGATACTGGATCATTCTACAAATTGATTCAAAAAACGGTATCATTTTGCAACGTTTTGATCCCTTTAGGTTTTCTGTGCATTATTGTAAACTTATAAAATGTTGTACTTTATCAGTTTGAAAATATAGATAATTAATTTTTTACAGTCAGTTCTTATTTCTTTTAATGGCAAAATGTTTCTTTACAGAAAAATCTAATTTGC
>JUFY01036356.1:0-24305 GCA_001855655.1 Leptopilina clavipes
TTAGACCTAAAAATTGATGAAAAACGATTGTCTGCCAATTTGCGGCTGATGCTGCTGGCTTCTAATTTCGTCTTAAAAATTTCTATTGACCTAAATATCACCTAGAAACATTCCCTGAACATATTTTAACGTAAAAATTCATTCTTCATCAACAATTAATTTTTTAAGAGTAGTTAGACCTAAAAATTGATGAAAAACGATTGTCTGCCAATTTGCGGCTGAGGCTGCTGGCTTCTAATTTTGACTTAAAAATTTTTATTGACCTAAATATCGCCGAGAAACACTCCCTGAACATATTTTAACGTAAAAATTCATTGTTGATCAACGATTAATTTTTTAAGAGTCGTTAGACCTAAAAATTGATGAAAAACGATTGTCTGCCAATTAACGTCTGAGGCTGGTGATGACTTATTAGACACAATAGGCAACAATGGCTCAATATTGGCTGCTATTATTGACCCATTATTTACCAAAATGAAAATGTTTGTAAATAATCACATAAATATTTCACACTATTTTTTCAAACTCTCTCATGAAAAATTAAAAATCCCATATATCTTTTTTCTCCCAAGAAATCCGCAATTTTGCAACGAAATGAAAAACTCATTATCTCCATTAACATTCGCATGGCTAATACCACACTATGTATAAGTATTTATTTCGCCATTTTTTTTTTGCGTGCGGCAAGCGGTTGAGGACGCATCTTAACCTCCAGGAATTCCATTTGAAAATACCGTGTCATGCTCCGTTATTCTCGCGCCTGCTGTAATTTAAGCGCAAAATTGGAGGAAGTTTACGGGGCAAAAATATCGAAGAAGGATCTGTCATTTTACCAGCTCGCCATTTGGAGGCTGGGGGGAAAGGGAAAAAATTGCAATGGGCTCGATTACTTCGTACCCATCAGTCCGCTTTTAAAGTTCTCTCTAACATTCGCGCGCAGTTATCGCCAGAAAAGATCCATACACCCATAAAAACTCTCTTGACGCAAAAATCTCCTTCGGGGAAGAAAAAAGAAGAAGAAAAAAAACAACCTCTCGTCGTAAATATTCCACTTGGCGAATAATCTTCCTCGTATCGATATATTTATCGACAAAAGCGGTAGGCGTTGCCTCTTCACCAAGAATTATTTATTTCATCTTCGGTGAAAACAAAACGATTAACGTCATGGCTTCCTGAATTTTCGACATCAAATCCCTTCGCATGATTCCTAATAATAAATGATTTTTTTCCCCGTAAATTTAAATTTTACGATTATTTTTCTTTTTTTAATAGTTTTTACTGATTGGGAATATTTAAATAAATATTTTCTCTTCTTATTTTGTATAATTAACTTAGAAACATGTTTCCAAGTTTAATATATATTTGAGGGAAAAGTAATAATGCGAGAGTGATCGATTGAAATCAGAAATGCTTCGCTAATCCGATCAGCGATAATCGTTACCTAGATGAGTAATCTCGTTAATTGCTTCTTCTTCCTTCTCTTCCTGTAATTATCGGGAATTTTAAAAGAAATAATAATCAAGTTCCTTTTTAAATTAAAAAACGTTTCTTTTGATTTATATTATATTTGCTGTGGTCTAGGAAAAAAATTTGATTTCAAATCTGAAAAAAAAATTTATTTAATTTAAATAATGAGTTACTTGACTATTATCAAATAAATATTTATTAGAACCAAATATTTATTTGATAATAGTCAAGTAATTCATTATTTGAATCAAATAAATTTTTTTTTCAGTGTATGAAAAAAATAATTTAAAATTAGAAAAAATTGAGCAAAAGGGAATTTTACAGATACATATATTTGTGCTGGAAGAAAAAATGAACGGAAGTACGTTGCATTTACCCGTATGAATAAAATTACACCTGGAAATGAATTTAATAAAAAACGTAATGTTTCACCATTTGGAAATAATTGCGCCAAGTAGCAAATACGGGTATTGAAAGTATGCGCAAAAGAAAAAATTGAAAAAAAAAAATATTCTCGTTCTGATAATGTTTACTGTTTGCGAGAAGCGCACGCACATTTATAACAGTGAAAATAAAGGCATTGCTTCCAAACACGATCAAGCAACATTACATGACTTGGATAACCAATATAAATAAACGCTTCAACTTTAAAATTTTTTCTTATTCGCTTCTATTTTTCTCTTTCTCTCTCTCTCTCTCCTCATTTAATTCTCTTTTCTCGCCTTCCTTTTTCATGGAAAAACTTTCCATTATACCATTTTGTAAACTGCTGTCGATTCCAGAAAACGAACTGTGCGGAAAAAGCTTCTTGCATGATTCACATTTCAGTGAGCTTTTAACAAACTCTTGAAGATTTAATTTCGTTTGACTATATATAAAGAGAGGAAATAAGAAAATTGTAATTAGAAATCCAGGAGAGGAAAAAAAGTTAAAGTGTGAAAATTTATGTTCGAGTTAGTGAGGAATTTTTTTTTCTTTGCGCAGTATTTTAAATTTAAATTCATAAGCAATTATGAATTTGCATTTATATAAATATTAAATGGAAGAGGTTTTTTTTTCTGTTAGAGGAGTTTGTAAAAGGAACGAAATTGTTTAAAATTGTTTTTTTTGTATGGTAAAAAAATTCATCATGTTTGCATATTCTATATCTTTTGGATTCTAATTTCTCTACAAATATTTGGAATTCCGATTTCCTAATTGCAACTTGTATATCTAATTGTTATATATACTGTATATATCACTCAGGGCTTTCGGGATCACTGCATACGAATTTGCACTCGGATTTTGAAAATTAAAAATGGCGGCTCCAATATGGAGGCCGAATTTTGAAAAATCGTTCAATTTTGCCTAAAAATTGCCACTCGGGGGTTTTCCGGGTCGCTGATTTCAAATTTTCACTCAGATTTTGAAAATTCAAAATGGTCGATCAAATATGGCGGACGAATTTTTAAAAATCGTTCAAATTCGCTTGAAAATTGACACTCGGGGGTTTTTGAGGTCGCTGATTACGAATCTAAAGTCGGATTTTGAAAATTCAAAATGGCGGCACCATTATGGCGGCCAAATTTTGAAAAATCATTGAATTTTGCCTAAAAATTCCCACTCGGGGGTTTTCCGGGTCGCTGATTTCGAATTTGCACTCAGATTTTAAAGATTCAAAATGGCGGCTCCAATATGGCGGCCAAATTTTGAAAAATCGTTCAATTTTGCCTACAAATTGCCACTTGGGGGTTTTCCGGGTCGCTGATTTCGAATTTGCACTCAGATTTTGAAAATTCAAAATGGCGGCACCAATATGGTGGCCAAATTTTGAAAAATCGTTCAATTTTCCCTAAAAATCGCCACTCGGGGGTTTTCCGGGTCGCTGATTTCGAATTTGCACTGAGATTTTGAAAATTCAAAATGGCGGTTCCAATATGGCGGACGACTTTTTTAAAAAACGTTCAAATTCGCTTGAAATTTGTAACTCGGGGGTTTTTGAGGTCGCTGATTACGAATCTAAAGTCGGATTTTGAAAATTCAAAATGGTCGATCAAATATGGAGGCCGTATTTTTAAAAATCGTTCAAATTCGCTTGAAAATTGTCACTCGGGGGTATTGGAGGTCGCTGATTACGAATATAATGTCAGATTTTGAATATTCAAGATGGTCGATCAAATATGGCGGGTAATTTTTAACGAATCGATTAAATTTGTCTAAAAATCGACATTTTGAGTTTTTTGGTGTTTCTAATTATGAATTCAATAACAGATTTTAATAATTTACCATTATGAATCAAATGAGGCGGATTATTTTGTATGGAAAGAGAGACATAATGTGATATTGCACACTTTCAAAAGTATAAGACACAATATAGTACTTCTGAAAGCAAAAGTCACATATGTGATTGAGTTGTCATTCATGATAAGGAGCATAAAGTATGCACTCGAAAAGTTGAATGCTACTGGTATATAGAATGTGTGCGTTTGAGTTTGATGATTATATTGCCCCGATGTTTGGATTAAAAAGTTGAGCACACTTGGTCCCTTTAACTATCCCCATGTCTCTCTCTCTCTCTCTCTCTCTCTCTTTTATTCTTTCTCTTCTTTTTTTTGAGGGTTTTTTCTCCGGCTTTCTCTCGTTTTATTTGTCCTTCCTCTCGAGCATCCGGGAGGTCGAATAAGGAGGAGCAGTGGAGTCGGATGACAGTAAATAACGAGAGGTCCTTGAGAAACTCGAACCGTCCATGCAAGAGTTTGCCTGCGTTGCGAATCTAGTGACTCCCGATTCCCGCCTCTTTTCTATATAATACTTAAATATATATATAGTATATATATATACACCTATAGTCTACATAGAACCAACGAAATGCAGGTTGTTCTCTGAGCCGACGTCGTTGTTCCCTATGGAATATCGAAATTCGATACCACATTTCGGCGCATAAGCGGTTTGACCTTCTTATAACAAGAGAGCACATTCTATTCGTTTCACCCCATTTCCAGATCGAAATTACTACCTAATTCAAATCGCATTAACAGCTCTGCTAATACCTTCTCCAAGTGTTCCAAATTCAGATAATTGATTCTGGTAATTTAATATGAATCTCTTATCGGTCTGATCCAAATGTTTTTTATTTCTTCTTTTTCATGATTTACTGATGATGGGGTGAGGTATTTTTTTTAATTGGTACTGGCCAATCAGTACTGATGAGACAGGAATATAGGAAGATGAAAAAATTTTATCTTGAGCAGTAGTAAACCATCGCGATGGTGTAGATTGAATCATTTATTTCACGTGATTCGGTCTCTTTGATGATTCAGACATGGGAATGAAATCCTTTTTAGGATTATTTGATGATTCTAGAGTAAATTCTAGGACATTTGACCTTGTGCAAAAATTTTGCAGTGAGAAATATGATTCATTGACATTATTTGATGATTATCATGAACAATTCCTGGAATTCCAGCCTTATTTGGTGATTTTCAGATCTATACAATCATTCCTTTGGATTATTTGATGATTTTGAGGTAAATTCTAGCACACTTGGCCTAGGCCACAAATTTTAAAGTCAACATCATGACTTTTTGTCATTGTTTGATGATTTTTATCATCAATTCCTCGAATTCCAACCTCATTTGGCGATTTTCAGATCAATACTATCATTCATTTGGATTATTTGATGATTTTAGGGTAAACTCTAGGACACTTGACCTGGGTCAAAAAATTTAAAATCAATATCATTATTCATCAACACTGTTTGATGATTATCATGATCAATTCCTGGAATTCCAGCCTCATTTGGCGATTTTCAGATCATTACTGGCATTCTTTTGGATTATTTGATGATTTTAGAGTAAATCCCAGGACACTTGACCTGGGTCAAAAAGTTTGAGATCAATAGCACGCTTCATCAACATTGTTTGATGATTATCATGAACAATTCCTGGAATTCCAGCCTTATTTGGTGATTTTCAGATCAATACTATCATTCCTTTGGATTATTTGATGATTTTGGGGTAAATTCTAGCACACTTGACCTGGGCCACAAATTTTAAAGTCAACATCATGACTTTTTGTCATTGTTTGATGATTTTTATCATCAATTCCTCGAATTCCAGCCTCATTTGGCGATTTTTAGATCAATACTGTCAGTCTTTTGGATTATTTGATGATTTTAGAGTGAATTCCAGGACATTTGACCTTCTGCAAAAATTTTGAAGAGAAAAATATGATTCATTGACATTATTTGATGATTATTATGAACAATTCCTGGAATTCCAGCTTTATTTGGTGATTTTCAGATCAATACTATCATTCCTTTGGATTATTTGATGATTTTGGGGTAAATTCTAGCACACTTGACCTGGGCCACAAATTTTAAAGTCAACATCATGACTTTTTGTCATTGTTTGATGATTTTTATCATCAATTCCTCGAATTCTAGCCTCATTTGGCGATTTTCAGATCAATACTATCATTCATTTGGATTATTTAATGATTTTAGCGTGAATTCTAGAACACTTGACCTGGGTCAAAAAGTTTAAGATCAATAGTATGATTCATCAACATTGTTTGATGATTATCATGAAAAATTCCTGGAATTCCAGCCTCATTTGGCAATTTCTAGGTCAATTTTATTGTTTTTTTGGATTATTTGATGATTTTAGGGTGAATTCTAGAATATTTGACCTGGGTAACAAATTTTAAAGTCAACATCATGATTTTTTGGCATTGTTTGATGATTTTTATCATCAATTCCTCGAATTCCAGCCTTATTTGTCGATTTTCAGATCAATACTGGCATTATTTTGGATTATTTGATGATTTTAGAGTGAATTCCAGTACATTTGATCTGGTTTACAAATTTTAAAGTCAACATTATGATTCATCAACATTGTTTGATGATTTTCATGAAAAATTCCAGGATTTCTAGCCCCATTTGACGATTTCTAGATCAATACTATCATTATTTTGAATTATTTGACTGTTTTAAGCGATTTGACGATTTTGAAACAATTTAGAATTAGTCCTTTTTGGAATATTTTTACGACACACAAATCATTCTTATTTGATGATCTCAGTGCCAGTCACGTGATTTACATATATTTTATCTATTAAGTAAAAATAAAAAAATTGAGAATTTTCCATAGTTGAAAAATAATTTTCAAATCTATTTTTCTTTTTTTTTGAGAACTAAAACGTATTTATCACAGTTGGAATATCTCTCAATAAACATAAAGCAATGCGGAGTTTGTTATTATTTGGAGCGAGAGCCATCATTGTCGTTTGGCGCGACAACCGGAATTTTACGATTATTATCGCGGTGAGCCTTCGAAACGAGTTGTGAACACTGTCGAGCATGCGGTTTAGATTTATATTCACAACTTGCTTCATTATTCCATCAGGCGTAATTATTATTATTGCTTTTACCAGAAAATACTGGCGCGTAACGCAATAGTTGCGCGCATAAAAAAAGCAACCTGGGTATATATACAAATCGCGAATATATATCTTTAAGTATTTTCAAAGGGTACAAAATGTACATATATATATATATATATATAAATACGTTGCGTACATGTGGTATAAGGACTACTGGAAACCTGGAAAACGAGTAAAGAAGCGGAAATCGTACGCGGCATGAAAACACAAGCATCGATCGTGTACATACTGTATGCCTCTCTTCGAAACTGCACACAACGTGACGAGAATAAATAATGTCCCCCCTTTTCTGTTCGCATCTGTATTCTTCAAGTCACAGGGACGTCGAAGAATCTCAATTATTTTCATGGTAGGGAATATAGGCGCGAGAGGTTTTTTTTTTTCTTTCGCTATATACTCAATGGGTAAAAGAGATTACGCGTTACAGTTGCTGTCTTATTAGAAAAGAACCGGCATACATCACTCTTGTTTTCTCCATCGAGCAATGGTTTTCGCTTTTTTTTTTTTTTTTTTCTTTTTTTCCTTTTTCTCTCTTTACATGTCTTCTCGTAAATGAACTTTCGCAGAATCATGAAAGGCATTTCATGAATCCTTCCAATCGCCTTTTACAGCGACTTATTTATCACTATGTCTCGAACCTGCGGCGTTACTGCTACTGCTAAGTGCGGTTTGGGTTTTACTCACTGTTAACATTCCGCAAATATCGTCTTTCATCACACACAAATACGAGAATATTCTTTATTTTTAATTTTCTATCGATGATGATGATGATGGTAATCGATTCAGTATATTCGTTTAGGGCTCATCTGACCTGGGCCGAATGGCCTAAAGTCAAATGCCCCGTTTCAGCCAGGATTGAGCCAGGTCAGTTGATTTCTACACCTGCAAACTGTTCTCCAACTTTAGCCGTATTAACCACCAATAATACTGGTCCAGTTCGTCAAAAACGGAAAAATGTAGATTAACCTGGCGGCCAGATTTGTGCCATTACAGCGCCAATATTGAGACCGATTTTCGATTATCCGCAAATATCTGCCAAAATCGGGTCTAGTATTGGCACAAAAACGGAGCGAGTTTTGAAGTTAAAGTACTACCCTGTCAATGCCAATACAGAGCCGGTACACAGCCCATTAACGGAACATTGCCAAAATTTTGAATATGTAATAAAAGACAATTGTAAATTGGCTCAATAATGGTGCATTACTGCCTAAGGGTCAATTCTTCAAGAGGCAAAATTGGCCCAATAGTGGCAGATTAATCAAATCTAAATTTCCGCTATGGAAACGTAACTTGGCCCTATATCGGCGCATCAACGGCACTAAGAATTTCTTATTGGAAATAGAATTGGAAATAGAATCTTATTGGAAAATAGAATTATTATAAGTGTATGATAATCCCTAAAGGGCAAATTAATACTGCCTGTTGAGAGTCCTAGCTTGGCGCAATACTGGCTGCCGATATTAAACCTCTGTTGCCGATTTATGTCCAATACGCCAACAGTCGGTTTGAATTTGTTATAATTTATAAATGAATTAATAAATATAATTATTTGCCAACTTCTTTATTTTGGCAAAACTGGATCAATACTGGCTGCCAATATTAAACCTCTGTTGCCGATTCGTGTCCAATATTCCAACATTGGGGTCAAATATTATGTTATAATTTATAAATTAATTAATAAATATAATTATTTGCCAACTTCTTTATTTTGGCAAAACTGGATCAATACTGGCTGCCAATATTAAGCCTCTGTTGCCGATTCGTATCCAAACTTCCAACATTGGGGTCGAATATGTTATAATTTATAAATTAAAAAGTTAATAACCACAATTTTTTGACAACTTTTTTATTTTGGCAATACTGGGTCAATAATGGGTCAATAATGGGTCAGTAATGGGTCAATAATGGGTCAATAATGTCCGCCACTATTAGGCCTCTGCTTCGACAGTTTCTGAAAAGCAGGGAAATAGCAAGGAAACAAATGAAGATCAAGAAGAAAGAAACCAAAAATGTAAATCAGAACCTTATCAATTTGATCTTAATTCCATGCATCACTTTCGCCATGATCAAAATCATCAAAATCGCCTCCTCACATATCCCTTCCGACACTCTGTGGAATACCTCATTACATGCGATACGAATCGTGCGGTCATGCGCCACAGGCAATAAAAGCAAACCCAATGCCGCGTAACTTCGCCTCATTCCAGTTTTCCACTGAATTCAAGGCCTGGTTTTTCCTTCTCTCCTCTCACACAAAGATTAACGAACCACACCGAAGCAAATTACAAAGAAGGCGCGGAAAAGAGTTTAGCAAACGTGTCTGTGTGTCTTGTACGCTCTCGTCAACCCAAAAGAAGTGATCCCATACCTAAAGGACCCACAAATTGGCAACAGGAGAATCAAGAACAAGGACAAAAAAAAGAGGAAAACGAAAAAAGTATATATAACCATTTAGCACCTAGAATTGACGAATTACATATCGACGCTCAAAATTTTCCCCTTCTTTTGGTATTTGTATCTATCTATATATATACAATGATGTACGTGTATACAACACGTACATATACAAAACTTCTGAAAGAATCGTCGAGTTATTACTCCAGCAGTTTATTTTGCCGATGACGAGGGTCTCTCCACAGATTAGAGCTGAATCAATATTGGGCAGCGAGGCGAGGCGCTTTTATCGGCGTTGAAAAGAAATCCCCGGCCCTTCCTTTTTCTCGCTTCTTCTTCTCCACTTCTTTTCTTTTACCCATCCAAGAGAGAAAGAGAGAGAGGGAAATACCAAAGGCTCGCGTATCGCGTCTCGAAAAGGGCGCACAAAAAAGAGAAGAGATCGCTTCCAACATTTCAAGAGGTTGCGCGAGCGAGATGTACCGAGGCAAGAAAAGAAGAAGAAGAAGAAGAAGAAGAAGATGGAATCAAACAAGGATGGAACATTCTCTCCCTATTATATTGCGAGGCAAAGAAAGATCGAGCCAGAAACTCGAATAGAAGGGGCGGAGGGGTGGGGGGAGATGGATTCCGTTCGAGCAACTTACTGGACTTGTACGTTTCCTTCATGGACGAGGATTTACAGATTACGCTCACTGAAACCCGGTTTTCTGAATTGAGAAGAGAGAAAAAGAGAGAGAGAGAGGGGTCAAATACAACAAGAAAGGTAGCGAAGCTCTTTCAACGCTCCGCGAAAGGAAGAACGAAGACACATCTATAGTACTTTCAATGTAATAAACCAAGACGCAAACAGTTGAGTCCGCGTGGACTCAACACGATACGAATTCTCTCGGCCAATTGAATTTCTCAAGCGTCTTAAATCCACCAATCGGCAATTCTTTAATGGACATTACACGTTTATTATCACGCCACTAAAGAAATGACTGTTTATAAATAATTAGAGAGTTTTTAATTACCCCTGGATGCCTGTAGAGAGACGTTTGGACCTTCATCATCATTTTTTTTTTTCTTTTTTTTAGGCCTACGAGATGCTTGTGTTATTTGTAAGACTAAACTATATCGATTCGTATACCGATCGTTAAGTCGAGCGCTCCAATTTTCTCCGACACTTGTAATTCTCTCTCTCACTCTCTCTCTCTATGTGTTGCTAAAGCAAAGCCACACAGCCGTGAGTGTAGTGTGCGCCCACGCATAGTGTGTTCCTCAAGTGCGAGTCTTGCACTCAATGTGACATTATAAAGGTGGTAAAAGTCGACGTAACGACATTAGTTTCAACCCACGATTTAACGATTTACCTGTAAAGTAAGAGGTGCGACCTGGTTGCGGCGGTTTTTTTTTTCTTTTGCTGACACGATGTTCCTCCTAAATATCACTCAATCGAAGGAGCGTTGACAGTTCTTTTTTTTCCCATAGTAAAAACATTAAGGGTCTCGTAATTGCAAGAAACGTTCAAATCTCCCAAGTATTCGTAACTGCAAGAATTAATATAACCCTGGAAAGCACGTTATCGTAGTGTAACATTGCCGCAAGGTTGTTGCAATACCGGGCAATATTTCATCAAATTTACTGCGTAATATTACAGGAAACTTACTGTAAAACCTTGTGGCAAGCTTCCGGAAATCTTACAAAGCAATAAATTGCAAACTAGGGGCGCGATTTTGTTATTTTACTTTGAATTTTGGTTCGATATTGACTTTGACTTTGACTTTAACTTTGACTTTAACAATGACTTTGACTTTGAGTTTGACTTTAACTTTGAGTTTGAGTTTGAGTTTGACTTTGACTTTGACTTTGACTTTGACTTTGACTTTGACTTTGACTTTGACTTTGACTTTGACTTTGACTTTGACTTTGACTTTGACTTTAACAATGACTTTGAGTTTGACTTTAACTTTGAGTTTGAGTTTGAGTTTGACTTTAACTTTGACTTTGACTTTGACTTTGACTTTGACTTTGACTTTGACTTTCGATTCGATATTGACTTTGATTTTGACTTTGACATTGACTCAAAGTCAACATCGAATCGAAAGTCAAAGTGACATGACTTTGACTTTGACTCATACATAAACTACTTTGTAGTTTCATAAAATTGTCAAAGTCAAAGTCAAAGTCATTGTTAAAGTCAAACTCAAAGTCAAAGTCATTGTTAAAGTCAAAGTCATAGTCAAAGTCAAAGTCAAAGTCAAAGTCAAAGTCAAAGTCAAAGTCAAAGTCATTGTTAAAGTCAAAGTCAAAGTCAACATCGAATCGAAAGTCAAAGTGACATTACAAAATCGCACCCTGAACCCTGAAACCATGTGGCAAGCTTTTGGCAATCTTGCAATGCAACATTGCAAACTTGCAAAAAAATTTGATGGTAACCTTGCAAGAAATTTACAGCAAGGTTACTGCAAGGTTACATAATTCAATATAGAAGTGCAATTAGTGCAAATTTATACAGAAAGAAAATCTTGCAATTTAGAAGTCATTGCGCAGAGGAGAAAAATTATTGGTGATGGAAAAAAAATGAACCAAATAAGGGAACTAGCGCGAGCAATATATGCGAATATAAGAGCAAAAAAAAAAAAAGTGCATGAGTTAAGTACTGCTTTGACCGGTAGTTGAATATAGTGGGAACGGCAAATTGATCATTAGTGTGAGTTCTTAAGTATACGGAATTAGATTCTTTGATTAAGCGTTAAAGTAAAATTCTAGCCGCAGGTTATGTATGGCACTCGCATAAAGAAGGGGCGTGTATGTGTGACTTTACACTGTTGGCAACTTGTAAGGCAAGTTAATAAGAAGGCAAAAGAGAAATGAAAAACCAGCAGGCTTGTATATACATATACACTCTCATTTCTTTTTTTCTTCAATCCACCCGAAGTTATATACTCTAGTATATACAGTATGTGTATATATATATATAATAAGACATACCAATGTATATACTTACTCAGATTCTCGTCAATCGTTTCTTTCACACAAAAAAGCCCCACGGACAATAAATCCCAATTCCATAGGCTCTAATAGGAAAAGTCCATCAGTCTCTGAAAAAAAACAGGAAAAATTCGTTAATCTTTATTATCCATGTGTCTATCAAAAACTGAAACGATCATTATATTCATCACGATATCGTGTATTATTATATCTGCTCGAAGGACGTGAATCAAGGTGAAAACGAAGGTATTCCCCCCTCCTCTCTCTCTCTCTTTGCCGAGATCCTTTTATTCGAGAGCTAAACTGGTTTCTGACTTTGAGGAACATCATTAATTACAGGTTTTTTTTTTTTGAATCGACGTGTCAAAATTTATGGTCTATGATATACTGTATGGCCGATACGATTTCACGCGTAATCTAATTTACACACTGGCTGCGGGAAACTATAAACTAATCCTTGGTAACCTGCGGTTGAGTGATCTGATCAATGATAATTATAAACTACAGGAACTTTTTGATCGTTTTATTTCCTTATATATATTGTGCCGGCAATTTTCTATCTTGTGATTACATATCTCTCTTTATCTGAGTCATACGGAGCTGTGTTTATATATATAATTATGCCGCAATACTTATTTGCTGTTGTGTGCGACTAATCGAGGCATCAGACACAACACCTTGTTTAGAAGCTTTTCTTGCATGTTTGCAATATATATGCAATTTGCTGAAAATTATATGTCTTATTTGTATATATGTAAAATCTTCCATTTGGTTTGATGGATGATGATGATGATGAAAAACAATGGACAGTAGTTTGGGATGATTTTTGTTATGACTGCGATAATTATTATTTTTAAGTATTAGGAAATAACTTTTATTTCCTTTTCGCAAATCAGTTTTTGTGTTTCAATTCTGGATTTATTTCATTATTCCCCTAAAATACCATAGAGAATGATTCCCGAATGGAGAATAGAGAAGGCGGTTCTAGTGTTGCGCAAAGGCTGATAAATTGGTTCTTGCGCATGTGTCTCTTTGCGCAGGAGACAATTTACCCGACTTTGCGCAACGCCAGACGGACCGTCTCTATTTTTTCTGTTCCTGCGCAACGCTAGACGCGCCTTCTCTATTTCTGGAACCATCACAACTGAACGTGTGGTTTTTCAGATGAACCCTGGAGCAAACTATCCAAATCATCATCTGGAATGTCTACTAGCGCATCTAGTGAATCTAAACAGCGGGACAATTTGTTTTGTAGAATCAGCTTTCAGGGAAGAAGCAGAATGGAACAAAATGAATCAGAATGGTACAGAATGGCAGAAGAATTAGGCAGACGTTGATATGCGGTTGACACTTTTCTGGACCTGGAAGGATCATTCCCTTGCACCTCGAGTCGAACTATCTGCAAGGCAATGGAGCGCCAGAGCATCGCACTAATTAGGTGGATCGAGAGCATGCTACAGAGCCCCGGAGGAAGTGTAGATACAGGCAAAGGTTACCAGAGTCAAAGGATGCCTACAGCAGCTTATGTCCCTAATTGTGGTGCTTAGTGACAGAGACCATCTACTGGTGGTTTCAACAACATACCCAAAATTATGGAAATGATTCCCTGATATTTAGATCCTCTCAGAACAGACATAAATTACTCCATCCATCAGGGATCTTAAAACTAAACTAGTACTAGCAATTCCAATTCTAAACTAGTACCAGCAATTCCACTTCTAAACTAGTACCAGCAATTCCAATTCCAAACTAGTACCAGCACTTCCAATTCTAAACTAGTACCAGCAATTCCAATTCTAAACTAGTACCAGCAATTCCAATTTTACTCATTCTGGCAGTAACATTTTTAACTCGCTGATGGAATTAATAATAATTTTTTACGCTCGAGTGCGGGAAAAAGTGAATAACCTCTCTCTCTCTCTCTCACTCTCTCAAGCGCGAATTGTTCCGTGAAACCGTAAAAGGCATCATGTCCATAACCGGAAGAACATCTTGAATTCGCGTTGGTGTGGTACGCGTACGAAATCCGTTTCCGGTCGAGTGGTTCCACGAAATGATTTATTATGCCATCGAGCGAAGAGGCCGAGTGGAGCGTGACCTAAGGCTATATGAATCGGTACTAAAGATCGGTTCCAGGCTGTATATATATACATCGAGAGGGAGGGAGAACCTATTGTTTTCTTTTATGGCTAATAGAGGTACATAACTCCTAGAGTAGTTCCATTAGACCATGGAAAAGAGCCGCAATTATGGCGAGGTATTGCTATATATATGATTGTGAGCATATTGATCAAATCACTCTAAAGAAGCTCCTTTCTTGTCATAGATTATAATCCGCACATGAAGTATTAGAACTTTTACTTTTTATTTACTCTCTCTCTCTTTCTTTTTTTCTCTGTTGCTCTGGACCATCAAAAATCTTTTGTTTCGAAATGGCAAAATACGAGTAAAACTGAAGCAAACTGAGAGGAACCATCAGAAATCTTTTGTTTCGAAGTGGCAAACTACGAGAAAAATTGAATCAAATTGAGAGGAACCATCAAAAATCTTTTGTTTCGAAATGAAAAAATACGAGCAATACTGAAGCAAAATAAGAGGGAATTTACATGATAAAAGAAACGGGAATATTTCAAAGTTATTTAAATCAGGATATTTATACATCAGGGATATGTAATATATCAATATGAAAAAGAAAAAAGAATTGAATATGGTACCACTACGATTTTTAACGATCCATTGTGCAAGGGGAGCAATTTTCTAATTCTTTTTTGTCCCTTCCCCACCCCTGCTCTACTCCTAACTCTTGCGATGATGTTTAGTGTGAGATCACTCGAAAGAGATTCGCGACGCGTGACAAGCGGTCTGACATTATTTGAATTCATGTTATAAGGGTGAATGAGCCCACAGTTCTGACAAAGTTTTTCACAGGCGATTCACAGAACGTTATATCTACACGCATGACGTCTCCCTAACATCTACTTACTCGTGGGTAGCTGATTAAATGGAGGGGTTACATGCCAAAAGAGGGATGGGTGTAGACTTCTCAATGAGTTCGTAAATCACGAAGGGATTCTCTCTCTCTCTCTCTCTCTCTCTCGACAGACCCCACACTGCAAACCACCACACTGTTTGCGAAGCAAACCTTAACAGGGTTTGAGGGTCCATGAAAAGGGAGAAGTCGCTTTCAGATTTCGAGCCTTCATCAGGAGAGAAAATAAGAACGAGAGAGAGAGAGAGAGAGAGAGATCTTCTTCCCTCTTGATGATAGTTGAGTTGGGAGTGAAGAGACAAGACGGGGAAAAAAGTAACAGATTTCTAGCCGCACGTCCACTAGCAGGAAAAAGGGAATTAATGTTCTTTCTGTTTTGACCTAACGAGAGAAATGAAACTACCGGGAATTAGATTCAGTAACAGGAAGAGAAAAAATCTGATATTGTTAATCATTTGACAAAAACAAGGTTTTTTTTTTCCCCCCCAAGAGAAAATGCGATTAACAGAGATCAGTTCTCTCGAGTCGGTGATCAGCTGATCGGGTTTGCTGCGCCATTTTCCTGTATGCGCGCGCCGCTAGTCATGTGATTTGCGCTTTCTCAGGAGGAAATTAGTTGAGTCGGAAGTGTATTTTTGAAAAATTTCCCAACTATGTGAAAAATAGAAAATACTATACTGCCGTTTAGGCTGATATTTTTGAAGGAAAAAAATAAATGCCCTCTTGTTTGTTACTATCAGAAACATAGCACACTGATTCCATACTTGTATAATTTCTAGTTAAAGCTTGTTCAAAGAAGTAATGGTGCGTAAAGAGAGGCGGGTCGTGATTTATCACTCCTGTAATCGCATGCTCGAGCTCTACCGTAATAACGGTATTCCGTTTAAAATAGATCAACTGCCACGTTGATTATTAACATCCATTACACAAGAGAGAGAGAGAGAGAGAGAGAGACCAAAAAGGGATTCTTGTTATTAATAAATAATAATACCGATCAAATCATTTTATTAGGCTTTTATTTCAGAATTAATTTTAATTTTCCCCTCGATAAAAATTTAAAAAATCTATTTTTCACTTGAATAATATTTTGAATTTTATTTGCAACGATTAAATAAAATTATCATTTTTTGTTTCATTTATAGTTCTTTCTTAATTAGAGGCGTTTATATCTCCTCTAGTTTTAGCTTTTGAAGGCAAATGCCATATTCCATTTGCCTTTTTTTCCAACATCAGTTTGTGTTAGAAACAATTAAGTATATTATTCTTTCACACGTAAATTGAAGTTGAAACAGAAATTATTTTATGAGCTAAGAACAATTATTTCTTTATGTAGTTTATTAGGCAGGAAGTCGTATTTACTGAGAGGGGAGAAAAAAATTTAAATTCAGAGAAATCTATTTTACACAATTATTTCCCTTCAAGGCGAGTCTTCAAGTATAACTGAACATTTGAGGCAAAAAAAAATTGCTTCCAATTCGAAGAAATAGTTCTATTTCGTACTGCCCGGTCAGAGCCAAGTCTGGGGAAAATTAAACATCTTTTCTATGTTCAGAACGAGGCTATTTTTCAGCAGTTTAGAAATTGTCAAACCTGGCCCCAGTCTGGTTTGAAACAGATCATAAAATTGGGGCATGATTTGGCCCTGACCTGGGCCAAGTCTGGAAAAAATGAAACACTTGATCGGAGACCATGACGAAGAGATTTTTTAGCCCTGTATAAAATTTGCCTATTCTGGCCCCAGCCTGGCTTGAAACGTTTCACTCAGTCGGGTCCTAGTCTGGCCCTGGCTGGGGCCAAGTCTGGGGAAAATGAAACGTTTTTCCCAATCTGGGCCACTACGAAGCCATTTTTCAGCCCCGTGTAAAAATCGCCAAACCTGGCTCCGATCTGGTTGGAAATGTCTCGCCTAATCATGGCCCGGTCTGGCCCAGATCAGGGCCAGATTATAATTTGGCTGAAAAATGGCTTCGCAGTGGCCCAGATTGGGAAAAATGGTTCATTTTCTCCAGACTTGGCCCCAGCCAGGGCCAGACTAGGACCCGACTGAGTGAAACGTTTCAAGCCAGGCTGGAGCCAAGTTTGTCGATTTCTATCCGGTTTTATTAAATTTCCTTTTTTGTAAAATTAAATATCTCCTTGTATTAAAATTACGTTGTTTAAATTGGGAAATTAGATTTAAGGGTCTGTATGAAACTGTTTTTGTAAAGAATGCGTTAACAATGTCTTGTTTGAAACGAGAATAATAGGTATAATTCACTTCCCTTCATTTCTTTATAACTGCAGATTTATATACCGTTTGTAACAAGTTCATATATACAAATTACAACTCTTTTTTTTCATTCCATTGAAAAAGACATAACAGGGTTTATTTTTATTCCCAATGGTGCATTATGAGAAAAATTGAAAGAAAAATTGAAAAGTGAACTTTATTTTAAAAAAAAAAAATCCAAACCACAATCGATTTTTGTAATCAGTAATTTTCTCTCGGGACAAAATTGCTATTGCGGCCTCTCTTATATCATGTACGGGACGCGATAGTTCAATATCATCGAAGCAGCTTTTGTCCGATTACAATTGGCTTGCTTCGCCAACCTTTGAGGAACAAGATATCGACTAAAAGGGCGAGTGCTCGGGGCGTCGCAATTTCAATGCCAGTGTGTATCTATATATGTATATACAACACCGAACTGAAACCATTTTATTTCCTACCGATTCAACTCTGAGTCGAACAACTGCATCTCTATATAGAGTTACGGTATATATATCAACGTTCTGCCTCTATTTTTATACTCTTGTTATAAGGTATAGAAAAGAAACTTTGATTTTGTTTCTGCTTGAGGCGTCAAAAATTCAATGAAACTTTTTTGCTTTCGTATATTGAGAAAAAAGGGGAGTTTCGAGGAAGTTGATGTATAATAAGAATACAATTCTTGATCCGATTTGGGACCACAGGACGATGCCAGTTTTCAGCCAGATTTGGCCCCGATAGGGGGGGAGGGCTGAATAAAGCAGATTGGAAATAAAGCAGATAATATCAAATCGAAGATTAATATTTTGAAACGTCAGTTTCAAATGGAAAAACGTTCGGGCCCTGGTCAGGGCTGTTTATTCCAGGTTAGAGCCAGGTTTGGATATTTCTACATGGGATTCGCCAGGGATTATAGTTCAGTCGGAAAATTCCTGGCAGAGACATTTTCGGATTAGACCAAAGTCATTTTTCAGGCCGATTACAATCTAGCCCTGGTCAGGGCCAAGGCAGGGCCGGGCCAGAAAGCAAAAACTGATTTTAAAGGACGAAACCCTAATTCAAGCTGATTATTCCAAGGACCTGATAGGAACTAGATAGAACCAAGTCGGACCTTGTTTTTCATTCCAGTTTAGGGCCAGGTTAGAGCCAGGTTTGGATATTTCTAGATGGGGTTCGCCAGGGATTTTAGTTTAGTCGGAAAATTCCTGGCAGAGACATTTTCGGATTAGACCGAAGTCATTTTTCAGGCAGATTACAATCTAGCCCTGGTCAGGGCCAAGGCCGGGCCGGGCCAGAAAGCGAAAACTGATTTTAAACGACGAAACCCTAATTCAAGCTGATTATTCCAAGGACCTGGTAGGAACTAGATAGAACCAAGTCGGGCCTTGTTTTTCATTCCAGTTTAGGGCCAGGTTAGAGCCAGGTTTGGATATTTTTACACTAGTTTCACCAGGGATTTAAGTCTATAGTGTGAAAGACCCTGGCGAAGACATTTTCGGACTAGACTAAAGTCAATTTTTCAAAAAGATCTGGCCCCGACTTGGCCAGATCGGGCCCAGGGTAGGTAGAGCGATTCAAATCAAACTAGGGCCAGGTCGGGACTCTCCACTACTGATTATTTTCTTATGACGCCATGAACTTGTGCATAAACGTCGACACGTAATTTCTAATTGAGATTAATTTCCCATGAAGTTATTTACAATTATTCCATTTCGTAAAAGCTGTTTATGCCCCTAGGATATGCGGTTTATATTACAGTCGTTTGTCGATTTAGCACATTATAGGTTGGCTCTGGCACAGACACATGTTTTTATTATGCGAACGTTTCTTTACGGTGAGAGAACGATTAGGAAGAAAAAGAAGAAGAAGGAGAAGAATATAAGCAAGAATGAAAGTCAATCTGTCTTATGGGAGAAAGAGAGAGAGAGAGAGAGAGAGAGAGAGAAAAAGAGATAGTGAGCATAACACACAGGGATGCTGCGAAACGCGAGGTCCGGAGGTTAATGGGATTCTCCTATCGTAAATTCGGGTATTAGTGTGAAAGCAGCCTAGCCAACAAACAGGAACCCCAACTTCTACTTCTCTTCAAGCAATTTATTATCCACTGCTGGTCTGCTTAGCCGCTGTTCTTTCCCCTCGTGAAGGGGGAAGAACACAAATAAAAAGAGTAGTGGTAGCATGTACGGGAAAAAAAAGAGAAGAAAGAGAGAGAAAAAAAAGGGCATCGCTGCTTCGAAGGCTGCAAGCAATTGGCAAAGACAGCCGTCTCCATGGAGTTATTCGCGTTGTACAGTCGACTCCAAAATCGTCAATTTATCCATTCAACTTATTTACTTGTTCTCCATTCAATACAAGTACGTTTTGAAGAAATGAAAAATATTTCACAAAAAAGTTCCACTTTATTTCTCTTCTAGAGCAAAAAAAAATTTTTATCAATAAAAAATCAAATATTGGCGCTATACTGACGCTATACTGGCGCTATACTGGCGCTATACTGGTACTATACTGGCGCTATACTGGTCCAATACTGATCCCTATAATCCAGTTAGTGATTTCAATAAAGAGATGTTGTAAATTTCAATCCTCTGATATTAAAAGTTAAATACTGGCGACATATTGGCGGTAAACTGGTGCTATACTGGCGCAATACTGGTCCAATACTGGCCTAATCCCTATTTCTAGACCCCGTTTAGTGATTTCAATATAAAGATCTTGTAAATTTTAATCTCCTGAAATAAAAAGCCAAACACTGGCTCTATACTGGCGCAAACCTGATTGATGACTTCGGTCAGTATAAAGAAGTAAAAGTTGTGCCAATACATTAAAGTTTTATAAAGAAATTGTCCCCTGTATTTCTTCGCCAGAGGTAAATTTCGAACCTGAAGAACTAGAAATTGAACACTGGCGCTAAAATGGCGCAAAACTGGCCCCAAGCCTCACGATAGATTTCGATCAGTAATTTCAAATATTAAAATTATTTAGGAAAAAAATTTGTCGAATGGGGGAATGTATTGTACTCTAGTTATGGAATGTCAGATATAAAAACCGTTGAAAGACGATGAATTGAATGGTGTCAAGAAAAAAAAAAAAGGTTTTCGAACACATATATAGTGATCCCAGTGGATTAGGGTTAGTGTTAGATCATCGAAGGCTCGAATTCATTGAACACCTGCTTTTGAAGTAAAACCAGAAATACACACAAAGAACTTTCGACAAACAAAAATTATTCCATTTTGGGACACAAGCTATTTCACAGAAGTGCGGGTACGTGCGCGAGAATAAATATGTCGTTAACTTACCTGCGATGTGTTCAGGCCTTTTTATATATTATAATACACCTTTTCAGGTCAAACTAGTAATATACAATTTACAAAATAATACCATTGGAATCGTTTCAAAAGACGTTTATATAGTTTTTTAATGTTTGTCCTATTATACAATTAACCCTGTTTTCCCCTCAAAGTTGTGAATATCGCTTTTATATTATATACAATGTTAGTATAATATTTTCAGGAGAAAGTTATCACTTTTCTTATGCGGCCATACATCGACTTAAGTGCAATGATCCAATAATGCAGTGTCTAATTGACATTTAACATTTATGGATTTTTTTCTCAACTTTAATATTAGTCTTTTTTACTGTGATGAAATTTTCAATACAATTAATTGATAAAATTTATTTATGCTATCCACAAAATTAATTATTATTTATTTTGATTCTTCTACATCATTTTAAAAATTTTTTTATCAAGCTAACAAGTTCAGAACATATTTCAATGAAAAAAAAATTTTTTGATATTTTATTTGATCCAATGTGATCAAATTTTTAATAAAATTTAAGGCATAAAATTTATTTTTGCTATCCACAAAATTAATTATTGTTTATTTTGATTCTCCAACAACATTTTAAACAATTTTTTATCAAGCTAACAAGTTCAGAACATGTTTCAATGAGATAAAAAATTTTTGATATTTTATTTGATCCAATGTGATCAAATTTTTAATATAATTTTTTGTATAAAATTTATTTATGCTATCCACAAATTTAATTTTTGTTTATCTCGATTCTCCTACAACATTTTAAACAATTTTTCATCAAGCTAACAAGTTCAGATTTTGTCAATTCGTAAAGTGATTATATTTTAAAAATAAAAATTATGAATGTTATACTGTTAAGAATATCCAACTAGAAACTAGAAACTTCACTCGCCCCTTAGCGCGCCTTTTTTTCTCTAGTACATTTAAATATTTTTTAATTTAGTATTTATTCAGTGGGAATAAATTTAAATTTCGAAATATAATATATTAAGTCTCCTAAAATATGCTCGATAGTAATAATAAAATTATCTGGAATTTGGTAGAATTTTATATGTGTACATTTATCATTTCCAAGTATGCATTTTAATATTTACGCTGATTATAACTGACAATACAATACACTGTTTCCTGTGTGCGATATCAAATTATAACTGAAATAGGTAATTATCAAGCGAGATTATGAGCTCTCGGAAAGGAAGAGGCGCTGATAAAAATATTTTATCTTTTATTTTTTGACAGAACTTTCAAACAGGATCAGAATTTACAAAAAAAAATGATTTTTTGACTTTTAGTTCAAATTTTTGAATTTCTCACCTTTATATTACATCCACAAATTTGAATTTTGAAAATCTGACTTAAAATTCTTAATCAGCGACCCCAAAAACCCCAGAGAGACAATTTTCAAACGAATTTAAACGATTTTAAAAAAATTAATCCTCCATATTGGATCCGCCATTTTGAATTTTAAAAATCCGAGTGCAAATTCGTAATGAGCGACCCCGAAAACCCCCGAGTGACAGTCTTCAACCGAATTTGAACGTTTTTTAAAAATTCGTCCGCCATATTGGATCCGCCATTTTGAATATGAAAAATAGGACTGCAAATTCGTAATCAGCGACCCCGAAAACCCCCGAGTGACAGTCTTCAAGCGAATTGGAACGTTTTTTAAAAATTCGTCCGCCATATTGGATCCGCCATTTTGGATTTTCATAATCCGAGTGCAAATTCGTAATTATCGACCCCGAAAACCCCCGAGTGACAGTCTTCAAGCGAATTGGAACTTTTTTTAAAAATTCGTCCGCCATATTGGATCCGGCATTTTGGATTTTCATAATCCAAATGCAAATTCGTAATTAGCGACCCCAAAAACCCCCGAGTGACAGTCTTCAAGCGAATTGGAACGTTTTTAAAAATTCGTCCGCCATATTGTATCCGCCATTTTGAATCTTCAAAATACGGACTGAATTCACAATTATTCGACAAATTCTCAAGTAGGTGATTAAGAAATACAGTCAATTATTTCTAAATGGGATTTTTTAAGACACCATATAATTTATCTTTTGGAAAACAAAAATTAGTCTCTCATTATTTTCTCGCGTCCATGGAAGAAAGCAATCATTGAAGCAAATAAGTGAACCTGAGTAAATATTGGTGCTAAAATAAGCACTTGGCTCTTAGATAAATCCGTGGATAAATCTTCTCTATCATTAACAAGCGATTTGGGCATTTGGCGCAATTCCCGTAGGGAGAACGTCATCATCTCTTGCAATTATGTGCAAACAATGACATCATCCATTCAAAGAGCGTCTCTCTCTATCTCTATCTCTCTCTACTCCTCCAATGGAAAACTGGCATCTCTCCCAGCATATCATCACTCCAACCAGATTCACTCGAAGGATTACGAATACGATGTGTATACCTCAAGCTAGGTAATACCAAACAGAGTGCCATATTCTCCGGCATGAAATGCCTTTCTCTCTCTCTCTCTCTCTCCCTTTCTCTCTCTCGCCTTCTCTCCTTCTTACAGCTCATAATATTCTCTCCAGCAAGATATGTATACACATTTCCCTATTCAGCAAAATCTATAAGTAAAATCTTGAATTATGTACATAGATAATATATGTAAACATACTTTCCAATAGGTATATTTATTTCCCTGTCATGTCTTTTTAATACAAACACTGCAATTAGTACTAACTCTCAAATGTAAATTGTTTTCAAATTGTGCAATTTCATTTGACTATAATTTTCCTATGGCAGTTATGCAACTGGTGGAAAAAAAACGATTAGCGTACGGTTGAAATAAGCTTGGGAATAACGTCGCCAGTATCAGGCCAAGATTGGCCCAAGTTTGCGATTTTAGAAACCAAGATGTCAAGTCTCGAATTTAAATATTATTATTATTATTATTATTAGCGTAATATTTAAATTCAAGAGTTGAAATACTGATTTTTATAGGCGCAAACTTGGGCCAATGTTGGCGATAATATTAGACCCAATATTTTAATTCGAGGCTGTGAATATTGTTTTCTAGAGTCGCAAACTTGTGCCAATATTGGCGATAATATTCTGTCCAAAATTAGAATTGTGGAGATTTCGATATTTGCTTATTCTTCCTTTGCAAACTTGGGCCAATAATGGCGATAATATTTGACCCAGAATTATCAAATTGGAGACTTTGATAATTAGCTTCTACATTAGCAAATTTGCGTCAATACTGGTAGTAAAATTTGATTCAATATTAAAATTGAAGACTTGAAATTTACTATTACATTAGCAATCTTGGGCCAATATTGGCGGTAATATTTGGTCCAATATTTAAATTGAAGACTTCGATTATTCGGTTATTCTACATTCTCAAACTTGGCCCAATATTGGCAATAATTTTGATCCAATATTTGAATTCAAAACTTACCATTGGCTTCTACATTCGCAAACTTGGGCCAATACTGGCAATAGTATTTTGACCAATATTTAAATTCAAAACTCGGC
>JUFY01036374.1:0-10226 GCA_001855655.1 Leptopilina clavipes
AAGGAATGGCAGGCGACTATGGGCTGTGACCAAGATAAAACACTCATGGGAATCAATTTGAACCTCAAGAGAGCAGCGGAATTCCGCAAGCTTAATAGGAAGGAGGCGAAACCCTACTGAAAAAAAACACGTGTAAATACACGTGTAGAACACATGTGTAAATACACATGTGAATACACGTATAATTACATGCATCAATTAGCAAAAATATAGTAAAATATAGTATAATATATTGTATAACAATATACTACATATGTAGTATATATACAAAAAAAATATAAATTTTTCAAAAATTAAACACGTGTAAATACACGTCTAAATCTTGTTTCAAATTCGTATGTATTATAACACGTATAAATACACGTGTATTTACACGTGTATTTATACGTGTAATTACACATGTAAATACACGTGTATTTACACGTGTTTTTTTTTCAGTAGGGAAATCATAACAGGACTATTATTTGGTCACAGAGGTTACCACTATTATAGGCTTAAATTGAGATTGTAGAGGATTCCAAACGCCGAAAATGCGAAGAGGGTGAAATATATTTTTGCAAATATTAGATTTGCTTCATCACATTAGGATTTTTTTTAACCTCAAAAAACATGTCGTATTTTATGTAGCATACAAATTCTTTTAATTGATGGATTTACCTGTTTGTTACTCTGAGATTTTTGGGGTAGATGACATGATTACTAATCTGATATCAGATTTTAAAAATTCAAAATGTCGGTTCCAATATGCTGGACACAGTTCTTAAAATCTTCTTGTACGGAACTCAATTTTTATTCTGAATGGCTATATAACTCAGGATAAAAACAAACTTTGTGAACTTTAAATTGTAATTTGAATTGTCTAATATTTTCATTGATTGTTTAACGATTTTTTGGAACATCGAATAGTTGATAAATAAACTCCAATAAACAGAAAGTGAATCATTCTACACGTTCCCTTTTGGAGCAGCAGAGTAAACATTGAGCCAATGAAAACGTAAAAAGTAAATTAAATACTTATAAAGAATAGCATAGAGAGAGATAGAAAACAGTTTATCCTTTTGTATAAACTTTAATTTCGTAATTTGGGTTACTAAATAGATAGAATTCCTACCGTACAACCGCGATTAGTAATACCGTACAACCGCTAAAGTAGTAGCCATAAAAGTAGTGAAACCTACTTTATAATGGTCGGACCAAATGTGATTAATAGTTTCACCTTAAGTAAGGCCGACCTTGCATGAAGACCGTGGCATCCTTCTGGTAATCGACCTGAAACTCTTGAAGTAAAACTGAATATAAATTAAATGGAATTTGAAAAAATCAAAATTTATTCCCAGAAGCAGAATTAAAATTTTATGATAAAATAATTATTATCATATATAGATAAAGGAGAAAATCATATTTTTTTTACTTATAAGATTGAAAGAATTTACAAAAATAACAAATCAATTCCAATTTTGGAATAGAACATTTTAAATGTCACCCATTTTAGAAGGGATTGTTTTGGATTACAAAAATCATAAATCTATTATCTTTAAATGTATTCAGAATCATCTATTTTATACTTAATCTGACAAATATTTTTTGGAATTAAAAATTTACGAAACATAAAAGATAAAAAAAAGATGTCTTTTTTTAAAGCAATCTAAAGAATGAAAATCACGTCTGAGACCTACAATTTAAAAACTCCAGGTGTAAATAAATATCAAGATAATCGTCCCTCTGGGATTTTTCCGACCCTTCTCTGCTCAATTGTCAATAAGTTCTGCCTTATAATTACGAATCCAAATTTCTTCTAGAGCATTTGATGCTATATATGTGTATTAATAATATGTACTTCTGATCTTTGATCTTTTCGGTGACATTAATTAAGACAAGTTGAAAAAAAAACTGGAATCATTACTTATGCCAATGGTCGATGTAGTACCTATCTATAATATTGTGATAGTCACGCCATATACATTGTTCACAGTACAGAGACAGGCGATGAGACGCGTGAGCAAACTGCCAAGGCACGCGCCGTTTCCGAGGACGTAATTATCATAGGCGAATGGGGTGGGAACATGATTGGTCGACTCTTTAACCCCAGTGGCTGCATACAAAAAGGAGGGGTTTCAGAACGTTCTGAGCTTATACTCAAGTCAAGGCAGGAACAGGAAGTCACGCAATCTACGTCCCTTGCCTTTCGGAAATTATTTTTTTATTATTGTAAGACTTATCTTAAACTACTTCTAATAGAAGCTTTACGTGTACACTGATATAGAAATTCGACTTTCAATCGAACTATCGATTTCTTTTTTTGCAAATACTAGTTATTAAGGAAAAGATTTTTTCCAACTCATGTAGATTGCTAACGTTATGTAATTTCATTTAGTAGATTTCCGTCATGTTGTAAATAAGGATCCCTTTTATATTTCGATTTTTTATTTAGCAGCAATTTAATCCACATAGAATTTAAGGTGCCAATATTCATTGGTTGAAGACAATGGAAACACACCTATTTTTAGGTGTGGCAGCTGTTAACAGAATGACTATTAAAAAGTTTAGTTTATTGCAGTAAAACATTTTCATTTTTAAATTCTCATTATTCATCAATTTAATGTGCTGTTGCGGAAAATCCGGATTGGTTCAATTTCTTTTTTTTTATTAAAATAAGACCATTTGACATGTATCGCGAGAGTGAGGGTTCGTTGTACAAGTCAGATCACTTCATGGTAGAGATAAAACGAAAACTTCAACACTTCTCTTTGAGCGCTTGTGTAATTTCAATTTCACAGGAGAGAAAAGCGCTCGCGGTCAGTATGCATCAGCTTCTAATTTTCAAGCAAAGCGAATGGGATCGCTTGCCTACATCCTGAGAGTGTATTCGGGACAGCGAACGCAAACTGTGCAAAGCTAAGTCAGCCTTGGTTCTCAGAAATGATTTGAGTTTAAGCCGAAACAGCAATCAAACTGTGTGCTATCGTCGCAAACTCACACGAGAACCACAGTCGTTTATAACAAGCTGCCTACAGGCATGGCTCTGATCTCTGCAATGATTGTACATGCTTCTCTCACTCACACTTATAAGCACACAGGCAAATATAATATTTGCTGTCTCACTTTTCCTCTGTATATGTATTCGTGTGTTTGCCGGAGCAGTGTGGTTGGTTGTGGGTGAGAGAAAGAGCAGTATCGGCTTTATACGTTTACACCGCTGGTAGCTGAACAGCAGCAGTCGTTTCTATAAGCCCCAGGGCTTTCGACGACAAAGGGGCCGCGGTTCAACGCGTCACAAAGCGTCGGGACGCCAACGCCTACGCCCCACATTTCCCATCTTTTCCACAAGCGACTCTGTGGAACAACTCGTGCGCCGCGACGCGTGAACTTGCAACTCCAACCCCAACTTTTTAACTTACCATTTACCCTACCATTTCTAATTTCAACTACTTTCCCAAAAATTGTCCACCATTTTTTTTAAATTCTCCCTCTGCTTTCTGATGAATATTGGCGCTATATTTTGGAAAATTTTCTTTAAATTACCACACTAGTTGTAATTTTCAAAAAATCGATTCTTTTCAATATCATAGTCTTAAAAATATGTATGAGAATTTCATAGTTGATTTAGAGTTGATCCGTTGAAAATTGAATGAAAGTGGAATAACTTGACAATGAGACAGAGAAATGTGGTGGCCCTCTAGAGGACGTGGTTCGATGTGCAATAAGGAATCTTTTTCTCTTATTCCACTTACATTATATAAGACGGCAACGGACTGGATGAAGTGGACAACAACTCTCCTCTGTTAAGTGGATATTGAGCAAATAAATTTTTTAATTGTTCTTCTATAAGAACAAATGACTTTCACAAATACGACCGTTTAAAATTGCTTAAATATATACTTTTAACAATCTAAGGAATTTTTCCTTTTGACATTTTTGACATCAATCTTTTGATGATCAACAATCTTATAAATTTATATTTAAAAAATATTTTAAAGATAAATTTCTTAAATATTGTTCTCTTTAATTTCACAAACATTGAAAACTAAAATTTGAGTAATATTTAAATCTTTTTTCTAAAAAATTTCAGCGCAATATTCATGCAAGCAAAGCTGCAATATTTCCTCATGAGAGAACATTTTTTTATTTGCGTCAACATTTCATGAACTTTGCACTGAAATATTTCAATGTTTTATTGAAATATTCAGAAAATATTTAGAAAATATTATGTGCTGTGTGGGTTAACATATCTTCTTAAATTTCTGCGGTTCAGTTCTGCAACATATTTGTAACAACAATTATGTACTGTTCTGTAACATTCTACCAATAACTATTTTATAATAGATACATCTCAATCGATTATAACACCTGTTGTAGTTAGGTTATATTGAAATTTGGCTGTTATTAAATTTTGTGACATTACTCAATTTTAAATGATTTGTGCAACTATCATTACAGTTCTGTAAAAATTCCACCTTAATTATTGCCATACGTAATACAATACAACATTCCTCTTTTTAAATGCAAAAGTTTCTTTAAATGAGTAATGCGAAACAATTGTAAATCTGTTACATAACGTTGTTCCAACAAAATTTTAGAACTACAATTTTTTTTTATTAATTAATTGTTCGTATATAAGGCATTCTTCCTCAAACTTCCCAGTCAAAAATAAAAAGTTATGGGATTGTAGTTTGGTAAACAACCACATTGTGTCCGACGGTCGCGATCGGACCATAATTTCAGTGTCTGTTGAAAAGTCTGAATCAAGTGGAACTAATGCAGCTGTTGGATTTCGTTTCTATACCACATTTAGCTTGTAAGGTCAGCCCATCCTTTTGCACTTGTAATTATATTAAAATAATTAATTAGAAATTAGTTGACAATGTTTTAAAAGCTAAAATTTTTCCAACCTTGTGGATTAGTGGTTGTCAATATTATACTATTATTGGCATCACACTCTTCCATGGCCTATTAGTAAATAATGATTCAAAGTTTTCCTAACAGCATCAGGTTATTTAAGATGTCCTAATCCAAAGGATTAGGATAACCTCAGGATATCTACGAATATTCTAATTTTTAGGACGTTCGTAGGATATCCTAATTTCCGGTTACGGTTATGACGTTCATAGGATATCTTAAAATATCCGTTGCTGTAATCCTAATTGGGTTTTTGCTCGAGATGTATAAATGCAACTGTCTCGCACAATATTTACTCGTACTACTGAAGAAAAATCCACACATTGGGTCTCAAATAACTGTAACCGAATAGTGCTTTCACTTCTTGATTTTTTTTTGTTTTCGTTTTTGGGATGCCACCTAATCATTTTGAGCCTAAAGTGAAAAAAATCAGTTAAGCTGTTTTTGAAAAACTAATTTTTTTGAATTTTTCAAAGAGGTTAATTTATTTTTTTTATGAAAATGAGTTCAAATAGAATCTACATCGACTATATAAATTAGCATCAGAAAAAAGATTCTGAGTGCTCAATATCTTGTGGTAACAAATTTGGTCCAATTTTGCAGATTTTGAATAAACGAGATTCAGTGACAATATAAGCACTGTATTCATTTCGTACATGGATAGTATTAAAAATAAATGGGTTTTCAATTTTTCTAAATAATAATTCTTTACGTAAAATATATAATTTATTAAAGAAGACATACCCTGTCCAGGAGCTGGCGATGTAGCGTGGCTCCAGCCTCCTTTGTATGTACCGCTGGCATCTGGAAGAAAAATTACGTATCGTAAAAACATTTGGATAATAAATAAATGTAGTTTAATTTAAAAGAAAATCGTAAAAAATATTTCGTTACTTTCCCCGAAATTATTTAATATTTTGTCGTTTGGGAGCAGGAACAGCCCAGTGGGCAAAAAACTATGTTCGTTCCTAAAACGTTCTAAAAACGTTTTTAGAACGTTTTTGGAGCGAACATGGTTTCTTGCCCACTGGGAGGTTCCTTCAAACTAGTCGTGGAAACATGTTGTTTCGAAAAAGAGTTAAGAATTATTCCTAATAGCATCCGGTTATTTAGGAAATGTTACGGATGTCCTAGGGATAATAGGAAATTAGGATCTGCATAAAATGTCCCAGGAATATACGGAGATATCTTAAAGACATCCAGGAGATATCCTAATATCCAGATACGACAAGGACGGCCCCCTTTTTGACCTATGTTTATAACTTTAAAAAAAATTAATTTGGTCAATTTTTTATGTAAGCTTCGTATACCTACGTTATAATAACATAAATCAATGTTTAATGCTCAAAATCTCTCAAACTTTTAAAGCACTAGTACGCCAGAAATTAAAATATTATTTTCAGTTTAACAATGTAACTATATGTATATCCCAACTATACAGAAAAATTCAATAAATTAACAGGAAAGTGAATGTGAAACAACACAAAATAAAAAATGTTAGAATTATGTTATATATAACATTCAGATGAAATTAAGAACTAATTTAAGAAGAGTTAATTAAATATTTCTAAATGGTGCTTAAATTATAAAAATATTTAGTGAGATAAAATGTGAGGAATTAAATTTTAAATTTGTGTTTTATACATCTTAGCACATATAATTTTATTCCATCGAAGAAAAAAATATTGACGTTGAGAGTAAAATCCTCTCAATTAGACAAGATAACTTTAGTGTTCAAATATAAGAGAAAAAGTTTCTGCAAAGTAAGAGGAATCCTCATATATTGGGATAACTTTTTTTGGTGCAAAACATCCCGTTTCAAGCTGAAAGCGTCGTCTATTTTGCTTAGTTAATTAAAGAATGTAGTTTAATTATGCTGGCAAAACAGGTGACACATTCAGTTTGACGGGTAAACGTATTCATTGTACAACCCAATCTATACTTTGCACGATTACACATTGGATGAATATATATCATGAATGCGAAAATCCTTAGTTCCAATACTGGTTCACAGCCAGAGTTGTACATTATTAAACAGAGACTGTCGATATTAATGGAATATCAACTGTCGCGTCGCGCCGATATTTTGCGCTCGGTTCATGTCCACTTTAAAACTCATAGTTTTCGTCACGTCCCAAGTGCGAAATGCCAAGACTGCCAATACGGCCCAATAATGGTCCAGTAATGTCTGCCGAAATTCGGCAGACATTATTGGGCCAACATTGGCCTTCAAATCGCCCCATTACTGGGCCAGTATTGGCACCGACGCTCAATTATTTTAATTTATCAATATTGGGCCAATGTTGGCGCATTAACGGCCCAAGTAACGAGCCTGTGTTCCGAAATTAACATTGCCAGTAATGATACGAAGCTCGGCCGATTACTGAGCCGATATTGGCACCGATCTTCAGTTATTCTACAATTTATAATGGCAAATTTACATTGCCAATGACGAGACGTGTTTCGACCTATTACTGGGCCAATATTGGCATTAATTCTCATTTACTTGAATTTAGCTATGATTGGCCCGAATCCTGGCCCAATACTGGCGCATTAACGGCCCAAGTTTCGAGTCGACAATAGCAAATTAACATTGCCAGTAATGATACGAAGCTCGGCCGATTACTGGGCCGATATTGGCACCGATCTTCAGTTATTCTACAATTTATAATGGCAAATTTACATTGCCAATGACGAGACGTGTCTTGGCCTATTACTGGGCCAATATTGGCACTAATTCTCATTTACTTGAATTTAGCTATGATTGGCTATACTATTAATTATTATTGTGTAATTAATGTGTCATTATATATGTATCGTTAATTTACTTTTCTTTAAGAAATTTTAATTTTCCCTTTGTGTAGCTTATAAAAACCTTTTTACTTTTCCAACTTCATGTAAGCGTAGCATAGCGGATAGGGTGTTGGGTTTCGGTGCGTTAGGATGAGGTGTTCGATCCCCGCGAGTGGTAGAAATTTTAATATGTTTATAAAATTGTGTTTAATGTCAGAAAATATGCTATAAATATATTATGAATTAATTAGTTAATTAATTGAAAAATATAATTATTTTTAATTTTTTTTTTTATTTTGGCAATTCTAGGGCAGTAATGGCCGCTAATATTGGGCCATTAATGTCTGCCTATGCTCGGCTGCTGACGTCCAACCGCAGTTAACACCACAAGAGTCGGCCCAGTATTGTCTGCCAAGACTCGGTGCCATCTTTGCCAATGCTGGGCCAGCATTGGGCCGTTTTTCATTTCGCACTTGGGGTTGTTAAGTTTTTATAATAGAAAAAAATGTAATAATTGAAGTTTTTAAACGTATATCTAATTTTATACTGTTCTAGTTTTAGATGCAATACTGTAAAATAAATTTTTCAATTAACGGAAATGACAAAATTTTTTCTTGAGAAAGTTAATGTTCTATTCCACAATTCCCGAATTGTTTGTAGACAGATATATTTTCATTTGGCAGATATTGGCATCAGCAGACGTGAAGGTACGGACAACAAGGTTCACCCTTATGTGTACATTGTACGAGCGGCATAGTACTATATGCGAAACCCTCGGTTTGCTTTCTGCGCAAATAGCCACAAGGTATGTCGCACTTGGGTCAGACTGTCCCCTTCTTTTCATCGTTAGAGTCCATTAATAAAGCTTCAGATTTCACATTTCCGTAATGCATAAGGAAGGGTCAACCAGTTGTTTACTTTAGAAATTCTTTTCTTAATGTAGATTTACACGTGCGATCACTGATCACTCTTTCATTATTATTGTCAATATTCACTAATGTAACGTCAAATGAAGAAAAATTTCTCATTTTCAACGTTTCTTATAATTTAATCTTTGCAATATAAAATTGTTTACGAATTATGTAGGAGAGATTGCGGAATTATGAGACACCTCATTATTAAATATAATATTTAAAAAGTTGATTATACATTGTTTTTTATTTTATGTTCGTCCAAAGAAAATTTTTCATACGCATTTTATGTCTTTACACTTACTTATAAGCTCTAAACAACAACCACCTGAAAATTTGAATTCAAATATTTAAATTGAGAGTTCATGTTTTCATTGTTTTTACAATGATTTTCAAGAATTAATTAAGGGAAATATTTTTTTAATTATTGTGTGATATTGGTACTTTGACTCCAAAAAGGAATTTAACATTATGACTAAATAATACGAAGCATTTTGTAAAATGAAACATTTGGTGAATTATGAGATACAGTACCTATGTATAGCTTGTTTTTGACGATTTAATTTCACAATTGTATCAACCCGCGTAAAAATCGAACAATGGGAAAAAACTAGCAAAAGCTCGCCAAAGATTTTCCCCACACTTTTCAGGTTTTTACCTATACTTTAAAGAATGGGAAAAAACTAGAAAAGTATTGCTTATGAGCGTTTCTCATCTTTTACTTTTACATTATACAATACAGCAAAACACTTGCAAAAATATTGGAAAAGAATAAAACAAAAAAATCATTTTTTATCAATTTTTTAATTTCAAATATTACTCTTTGAAAGTGTGGCAAAAGTATGGGAAAACTATAGGAACAAAAAATATCATTTCTTTCAATTTCTTACTTCAAAATTTTAGTTTTTAATAGTGTAGCAAAAGTATGGGTAAAGTATGGGAACAAAAAATATAATTTCTTTCAATTTCTTACTTCAAAATTTAAGTTTTTAATAGTGTGGCAAAAGTATGAGTAAAGTATGGGATCAAAAAATATCATTTCTTTCAATTTCTCACTTCAAAATTTTAGTCTTTAAAAGTGTGGCAAAAGTTTGGGAAAAGTATGGGAAAACTATGGGAACAAAAAATATCATTTTTTTTATTTTTTTAATTCTAAATGTTTCTCTTTGAAAGTGTGGCAAAAGTATAGGAAAAGTATGGGACCGAAAAAATCATTTTTTTCAATTTTTCATTTAAAAATATTTCTCTTTGAAAGTGTGGCAAAAATATAGGAAAAGTATAGGAACAAAAAATATCATTTCTTTCAATTTCTTACTTCAAAATTTTAGTCTTTAAAAGTGTGGCAAAAGTATGGGTAAAGTATGGGAACAAAAAATATCATTTCTTTCAATTTCTTATTCTAAAATGTTTGTCTTTCAAAGTGTTGCAAAAGTATGGGAAAAGTATGGGAACAAAAAATATCATTTCTTTCAATTTCTTACTTCAAAATGTTTGTCTTTAAAAGTGTGGCAAAAGTATGGGAAAAGTATGGGAACAAAAAATATCATTTCTTTCAATTTCTTACTTCAAAATTTTGGTCTTTAAAAGTGTGGCAAAAGTATAGGAAAAGTATAGAAACAAAAAATA
>JUFY01036377.1:1608-12831 GCA_001855655.1 Leptopilina clavipes
TAAACTTTTTTTAAGTTATAAATCATGTTTAAAAAAAACTAAGTTAAGATATTTTAGGTTAGTTAAATAACTTCTTAAAAACAATAATAGTTTTTTAAGCAACTTTTAATCGAAAAGTTTTTAAATTAACTTGAAATCCATTAAAATATATGTAGATATTATTTTTTAAAGTTATATTGTACCCTTTGTAAATTTAGAATTGACTTATTTTCAATTTTCTGTCACAAACATAAGACATTATAGTTACTCTTTCGGCAATATATCCATCTACAATTACTGCAAGTACCAAATTTAAACAATTCGAAATGAATATTTTATAAATAAAAAACTAGCTTGTACCATAATAGCCCCGGTTGACGGTAGATATTTTTTCTTCATGTTGTAGAGTTTTTTAAGACGCGTCGATTAACCTATTATAGAGCCTATAAAGATTAAATTTTAAAAAGTGTTTGATGTTTAAAGAAGCAAAAATTTTTGAAAAATACAACTTTCTTGAAATTGTTTATTAAAAACTTTTGTGTAATTTTAAGCTTTATGAGGGAGCAAAGTGTTCATGACATGATAACAAAGAAGGTAGTACCACTTGGCAGCGGTTTTTTTATTTGCATTAAAATAAAAGTAATAAAAGTTCGAAATTTAAAGAAGTGCTTCTTTAAGTTTCTTAGAAATGTATTTCTGAGCGTTTCTGAAAAAAAAATTGTCGAGATTTTGTCAAAATCTATGGGCTATAGATTTTTTTGAACAATACATTGCAGATTCTGACCACTGTGCGCTCGCACAATTTGCGTCGGTAGTCTGTGTACTGTAAATTTTCATCCGGAATTGATTATTCTAATCAGCGTTTTGCTTACATGATCCATCTGGAATTGAGGATAAAAACGCTTACCTGTATGTTTGTTTGTACTAAATTGAAAAGTTGCGCAGCTCGACGGCATTTGAAGGCATATATTCCTGGACCAGTTGAACATCGCCTCCCTGATTCGAAGCTAAATATTTCTGCATCATATCCATAGCGTCGCAAACAGCGTAAAGGCCACTTTACAAGTTGTTTTTCTCTTTGATAAAGAACTATGTCTACGTCAGTAACTTCTAAACGACCAGGTGTAATTAAATTACCCAAATCATCTACATTCATTACTTGAAAAATATTCGAGTGAAGATCATTAATATCTGCGCGACTATTGATGCAACCCATTCTTCTTTATCTGAAATAATACAAAAACATTTTTATTTCATTCAAAACAATTGAAACATCTTCAGGACATTCGGACAAATATAATGTATAAATTATAGCAATTGATTATACAAAATAAAACCTGTAGTTATATCTTGTATAAATTTTTACTATTTATACCTTAACATCTTTCTTAAATTTAAAGTAATTAAACTATCATTACAGTTAAAAAACAATGACATTTTTCTTTATCTTGTATTTATCAACTTTTTCTCTTTTTAAATATTCACTTTCTGACTTGAATAAAAGTTTTTTTTTAAATTATTGACAGCACTAACATTTTTTCTATCAGAACATCAACATATTCAAGGTTAGGATAATAATAACAAACATTGCATTAATAATTCCGCATTATTCTACATATTACAAAGTTATCACATATGTCTCATTTCAAAACATAATAATTAATACCTGTAATGACAGTGGCAAACAAAATATAAACGTTCAATTAAAGATTATGAATATTTTCTTACACTTTTAAAACTTAGCGTTTGCACCATATTTATAACATTCAATTAGTCTCGAATACTCAGCTGGTGTTATGTTTCTGCATTATTATTTATTTATTTCAGCAAATCAGAGTAGAACAATTTAAACAAATATTGTCTTTTTATGTACACAATATATAGATGATTTTAAATAGAAGATTACATTAAAATATAATAGGTCCATTTTTGTGATGTTTCTATACACCTTTGGCACAATCTTACATTTGTATTTTGTATCTTTTTTGTCTCTGATAAAATTAAAGATACTATAGGCCAATACACAATCCATCGTGAAACGTAAATGTGCATCTTCAATAGTATCATAAGGATGCAATCACATGGAGGCGTTTGGTACCACAAGCTGATATTTTCTTGTTTGCTGAAATATTTCAAGGACTTCGCACTGCTATATTTCAAAATTTCAATGAAGTATTTCGGAAATATTTTTAAAATATCATATGCTGTGTGGGACATCTCACTGTTCAATCTCTTTCCGTGTTATAAAAATTTTCTTCAGTTTCAATAATAGAATGGAGAATTCCATATCCGTATTCATTCTGCTTTGGCCTATATTCTTGGATCCTATAGACCAAAGCAGAATAGAAACGTAAACGGAATAGGCCTAAGCACATTGAAAATCGTAAGACGTAAATCGTGAAATTTAAATGAAAGACGATTTTCATTGTGCGTTAGCTTAATCGTACTCGCAAACGGAAGAATGAGTTAGAGAAGGATAGGTATATTGTTTATCTTTCTCTAATTTATTCTTCCGTTTCGTTTGCGACTCCTATTCCGGTTACTTTTCTATTCTGCTTTGGATTGACAAGTATGCGAAAAACCCCAATTCGGAAACGGCCCAAGTGCGATTTTTATACATTTAAGGGCCCGTCCCATGTAGGCGTGAAAGCGGAAAACGGAAAGCGTTTAGCCAATAGGAACTTCCGATTCAATAGAAATCATTCTAATAGATAATTTTTATTGGCTTAACGTTTTCCGCTTTCCGTTTTACGCTACCATGGGACTGGCCCTTTAGGGTAAAATCACATGGAGAAGTAAAAAGTAAAACGTCAACCGGAAATTCATGAGAGTGGAAAGGATAGTCTGTCTTCTATCTCACTTGCTCTCATGAATTTCCGGTTGACGTTTTACCAGCCCGGTGACACGACCTATGCTTTCCCATAGTATTAATTGGGCTGAGAGTTGAATCGCACTTGGACTTGATACTTGCCTTTTTCATCTATTGTGGACGCTCCATTACTTTGTTAAGTATCTTACGTGTATAGGGTATGAGATAGAAAAGGACAGAGACTGTCCGTGTCCTTTTCCATCTCATGCCTTGTTCCCGTATCCGTATTCATTCTGCTTTTCTGCTTTCGGTCGGCGCATTCTGCTCACATGGGATCGCACCCTTAGGGTAAAATCACATGGAGAAGTAAAAAGTAAAGGTGCGGTCTCAGCTCTGCTGCCTGCCTGCAGGTTGCCATGGTAACGTACAAGAGTAAGAGAGTCAATGAATTCAAATTTAAATTCATTGACTCTCTTACTCTTGTACGTTACCATGGCAACCTGCAGGCAGGCAGGCAGGCAGCAGAGCTGAGACCGCACCTTAAAACGTCAACCGGAAATTCATGAGAGTGGAAAGCCTGTCTTCTATCTCACTTGCTCTCAAGAATTTCCGGTTGACGTTTTACTTTTTACTTCTCCATGTGATTTCACCCTTAAGCATCGCACATTCGCTTTTTAGAGGTTTTGCTTTCTCAGCAGAGGTTTCTATTCTATTTTTGATACAAATAGTCTATAGTTATAAACATTTAACGACCTTTTCATTTCCAAATTTTAAATTGTATCCAAACAAATTAAATACAATTAAAAAAGTTTTCCTTTTTTATAATATACAAAATTTTGCGATAATTTATTTTGATTCTTTCTAACAGAGATTTATGAAATAGATTTTTAACAACTCGACTTGCGATTTATGCACCTTGGTAGGTATGTCATTGGTACCTAATATCAGATATTAATTATTTTTCTTTATAAATACTTACAATACTAATGCGGGAGTTAATAAATCGACAATTCCTGTTAAGATTTGTAGCTTGTTAAAATAAGAATTGTAGAGAAGTCGGTTCCAGGTATGCGAAAAATCTTTATACGTCGATCATTATAGAATAAATCTTGACATTATTTAAGTTTCAGCCTTCTTTTGTTCCCTGTGTGGCAATTTGGATTACGTACACACATTAACCTTTTATATACAATTTACTTACAACATTTTTTTTATTTTTTGAGAATTTCAATTTCTAATATAAAACTTCCCTGGCGAATCTGGTCATCCAAACTCTGACCGAATGTGGCTAAGTTTGGTTTAAGAGGCAAAATATTGCAATTATTTAATGAAATATGATGAAATAAAAATGATAAATAATAAATAAAGACTAAATTAGTCTTTATTTTGTTGGTTTATGCATGAATTATAATTAATTAAACTTCAATTAATAAATATTAATAAGGTTAATTAAACATAATTCTTGCAAAAATCAGCTAAATAAAGACTAATTTAGCTTTATTTAACATTTTTTCATCAGCTAATTGCAATATTTCTTCTCATGCCGAATTTGACCAAAACTTGACCCAAAATTTGGTTATAGTTTATGGTTGAGCTGATTTGCAAGGGTTCAGCCCTGCAGGAAGAAAGGACCCAAAACGGACTTAAAAATCGGACTCCATCCTTTAAGGTCCGTTTGGAGTCTGATTTGAAACAAATGTCGAACCAAAAATCGGTTTCACATTTTACCTGCCCGAAGGACGCTTTAATTATGGTCTTCTAACCGTCATAAAATCGAAGGACGAGTGCCTTCTTTAAATGTTTACATGAAACTTTTATTTATTATTTATTAGTTTAACATTATACTTGTTTTTTATAGATCGTCTTTAATTATTAAAATAATCTATTAATTCATACTAAATATCCTTTTACACTTAAATTTAAAAATAATATTCATATTCATGAAACATAGTTTGCGAGATGCGCTTTAGAAATTTTTTAATTAAAAGTTTTCTGAAATTTATTTTAGATATTTATACTCGCGAAAGATTATAGATTCTTAATTTTTATAATTGAATGAATTTTAATTGTTAAAATTGCAAAACTTTTGAACAATAAAATTGTATTTCAAAACTACAATCCCATATAACAATAGACCTGAGTTTCTAATGTGCGTAATGAAAAAAATTTTCGAATAAAGCGATTCGTTTACGGAATCTTATGTTTGAGTGTGATTATAGCTTACACTTGTCGTCTTTTTTAAAACAAAAATCGGTAATCTCCTAAAATATTATTTATGATACAAGTGCGTAAAATCGTTGATTATACGAGTGTGATGTTTGCAGGAGCCAAAGGCGCGAGTGATGCAATAAGTCACACAACATAATCTGATTTACGCACGAGTGTCACACAACATTTTTTGCAACACTAAAGCACCTAAACTTGCAGCAATATTGGCAACATTGCTGTAAGTTTGGATATAGCCGGGGAACTTAAAAATAAAAAAATTCGAGAAGCTAAAATAAAAAATGTGTATATAAATTGTTGTTTATAAGTCTTATTTCACTGTTTCTCATTAAGCAGTCACAACAATGCGTAAAGTAAATTTCAGTGCGTAAAGTTAATCACTTTACACATTGTTTTATAAAGAGACACTTTACACACAGTTTTCGGTGTTTGAAATTCAACTTTAGATACCCAGATAAAAAAATGTGTGCAGAACTGCAAGCACTGTGCACTCCGCATGCTTAAAAATGTTCACGTATGTCCCTCAATCCGCATTTGAGGTACATTACTCTTACTTCGCGCACGTGAAGATCATATGCTACACTTAGTGCGCGCATTCGTGCCGATCACATGCGTGATTGTCATTAGCTTGTAATATTGCAAGCACGAGTGCTACTCACTGCGCGCGGATATCATGCGACGCACGTTTGTTATCTGGGTAGTGTTGCAAAAAGTTTTTTTTTATCACACTAGGAGTAAAATAGTATATTGTGCAACGAGTGGAGAACAAGGGCGATTTCTCGCGAGCTCGAAGTTTGCTGCGCAAGCGTATAGCGAGCGCAGCAATCGAGCGAGCGAAAATCGTTGTTCTCCACGAATTGCACACGATACTTTGTCCAACAACTGTAAAAAATATTTTATTAATATTAAATTTGTTTCATGTGGTTTTGTTAACTTTTTCGGTAAGGGTGGTACAAAGTATGCTAGTCGCTTGGTCACTGTAGGAATGAGTGGCACTGTGGGGATAGTAGGCAGTTTAATATAAAAAATATACGTATAATTTATAGCTATACGTGAATATTTTATATACGTGTATAAAATTTATACACGCATATAAAATATACATATATAATCTATACATACACATATATGTATACCCTAGACTCATTCCTCTACTGGTGCCTATCGTACAATAGTTCAATTTCACTGCAGGCGTTGAACAAAAAAGATTTAACTTTGATAATTAAATTTTGTAATTTTAAGTGATCCGTTTGTGAAATTCTAACCCAATAGTAAAAGTTACTTTATATTTTTTTCCGTGTATCATGTGCGTATTTAAATACCGCATACCTTTTTAATTAGAATAAAACAAATTACATTTTTTTAATAGCTTTTTAAATTTTTTTACAGGAATTATTCTAATCGGAGAAAAATAATTCACCAAAGAAATTTTTAACAGTCTCAGATTGAATTCAATCTCGATCTCTTATTTTATTGTCGATTATGGATATCTCGAGTGATTCTAGCGACTCTTTTGAAGAAGAGTGCAAATTGAATCTCGCTCCTGATACGCTTAAAGAATTGAAGGAAATAGTAACAATAGATGGTAAATCATTATTTCATATGGCGGTAGAAAGGGGACACGAAGGAATGGTTCAATGGCTCACCAAACGAGATGAAGACGGGAACACTGCTCTGCACCTTGCGATAAAACATAATCAAACTGAAATTTTTAATATACTCGTGAGGGAATGTAATCTAAACACGAAAAATCTGAAAAATGAAAGGCCACTTCATTACGCTGTTACATATAATCGAGTTGAATTTGTAAAAACTCTGATAGAAAATGGTGCATATGTGAATGAAAAAGATTGTAAGAAACAAACACCATTTCGTATTGCTTTACAAAAACAAAATCTTCAATTAGTGAAAATTCTTTATCAAAATTATGCCTTTGTGAGTAATAGTGATTGTTTCTACTGCGGACCTCTTGATCCAGCTGCCAAATGTGGAAATTTAGAAATTGTTAAATTACTCATAATGGACGGTTGTAAGAAGGTTGTTGATTCAGAATTCTGTAATTGTCCTCTTTTGTCAGCAGTGAAAGGGGGTCATTTTGAAGTTCTTAAGTATCTAATAGAGCATGGCCTTGAAGGCAATATAATAACAAGGAAATTTGATTACAAATTACTCGATGCTTGCATCGAAAAAGACCAATTAAACATTTTTAAATATTTAGTGGATGTGGGTGTGAAGACCGAAAGAGATATATTAAATGACACAATTACCAGTAAACGACGTAAAATTTTGATGTATTTGTTAACATGTATGTCGAAAGTGTACCCAAAGACGTATTATAATCAAGACAAAATTCATTTGGCCATTCGTATGGGTAACGTAGAAATTGTTAAAATGATTCTTGATGAGCAAAGCATCATTGATACAGATTCTTTTGCAAGTAAATTAGCCGTTCAAATTGCCGTCGAAAATGGAAATGAAGAAATACTCCAAATTCTTCTAAATGCTGGTTATTCTGTTGAAGGCTGTTTTGAGGAGATAAAACCCCTTCACGTTGCGGCAACATTCGAGCACACTGGATTAGCAAAAATGCTTTTGAAATTTGGAGCTGACGTTAATTCCAAAACGGAAAAACTTTACACCCCTTTGCATTTTGCAGCCTGTGCTGGACATCCATCAATGGTGAAATTTCTTCTGGAAAATGGTGCCGAAACTTACAACAACTGTCCATTCACACACGAACCATTAACATTAGCTCTACATATGTTCTCCCCCTCGCTTGATTATACCAGTATTAATGCTTCAACTTTTCAAAAATTAATAAAAATTACGAAGTTATTAATTCCCACAGAAAGTACATATTACGTATCAATGTCATCTGCAATTAAACTCAGGGTTTCAACTGACGAATCTTCTTCGAATTTAGAGTCAAATTATGATTCATTCGTGGAAGATATCAAGAAATCAACATTTCGTCTCGAAATCATTGAATGCATATTTAACAGCCTGAGTGACGAATACATCAAATCTATTGCAGAATCGGTAATATATGATAACTACGGATTAAACCATATACCGGAAACGTTTTTATACCTCATGATGGAATACAGTGGTTCTTCATTTTGTTATGAAGTCGAGTTAAACGGTTATGAGATAGATTACAATTGTAAATTACTTGTAATCAATTATTCGAAAAACGTGGACAATCTTCTTGGTGTTTGTTATGATGAAATACCAAAACTAGATCTAAGTCGCACAAAAGCTGGATACGCAACGGACATTAATATTTTAAGAATGAGACTGGCGCGTGTAGTATTGTTAACAAAGAGTGTGTCAAATCCTGATGTGTCACTTTATTGTCTAAAGTACAATCTTAATGATTGGCGAGACCAATGCGAAAAAGAGTTAAATATCATGTCGGAAACGAAGGTTATTGACAAATTGAATGTAACTTTTTCTGATATTTTAACGCAACCTATTGATAAAATAGCAATATACGTAAACTCTGAGAATTTCGTCAAAGCAATCGAAACATCCTATGTAAAGTTTCCAGCTTACGCTGAATTTTTGAGGATCAATGTCGAAAGAGGAGTACGAAGAAAAGACTTCATCGACGAATGCGTTTACTTAATGTACGGTTTGGTTAAAAGATATTATAAAATTAGAATTTCAAATGTAGATATTGATCAGGTTTTTCAATATCTCTCAATTCTCGATTTGCGAAGATTTTCAGCAGCGTGTTCTGCTTAACATACATTTTTATGTTGAACAATGATCATAACTTTCTTCTACGTACATTTATCATGCACTTTTCTGCAATGAAAGAAATGAAAAAAATATTGTTTCATTTTGCGTTGGAAAAAACAAATTTTTAAACTAAACTACTTATATAATATTTAGTTAAACATCACTTGAAATATGTATGTGTATCATGTTATTTAATAATATATACAAATTTATTTTTTAATGTATAAGTAATTAAAAAAGATAAAATTTATTTCATTCATCTCCATTTGTTTATCCATTCTTTTATCTCATCGACTTGAATCTTCTAAGCTCCAGGACAAAGAACTAACTTAATGTAATTATATTTTCCAATTATATATATTCAGTTTAATTACTTGATTGTTTATGTGAATAAACTAGTTTTTTGGTGAAATAATATATTTTCACTACGTTTCAACACGTTAATTATATATTTATCTTTCATTTTCACAAATTTTTCCTAATTGAAAATTTTTTGAAAAAAGGTAATATCAAATTTTCGATTTTGGTCTTGTAGAGAAATTTGCGATTATAGTAAATTAATATTTTATAAAAATAAGATTTGTCATAAATATATATTTTTGCATATTGAAATTCTAAGTAAGAGAAATTATACTCAATAGGTATATAAACGTATGTAATAGAAATAGAAAATTTATTTTTACACTTTTAATTTTTGTAAAATTTACACTATTTTAGAGAAAATGCGCTATTGAATAAATAATGTTTTTTAATATTTATTTGTATCAAACACATTTTATTTGAGTCAATTAAATGATATTTGACTCAAATACAGAAATTATTGATTCAATTACAGTTTATTTGATTTAAATAAAAATTATTTGGTTCAAGTAAATATTTATTTGATAATAGACAAGTAATTCATATGAATCAAATAAATTTTTTTTAGTGTAATAAAATAATTTAAAATTAAAAATTGCTCAAAAAATTATTTGCTGCAAATATTTTCGATGAAATATTTGCTTTAGGTAAAAAATATTATCGAGAAATCACATTTTACTAAAAGAAAGGCCTTAATAAAAAGGCCTTTAGAAAAATGCTTGTCCGAAGGAAACATACTCAGAACCGGGGGGTGTACAGTAGAATCCAATAATGCCTTCTCAATCGGATTGTGTTGCACTCGCATGTTCCCATATCGGACAAGCAGTTTTCTAAAGACCAAAGCCTTCTAACTTGGTTTCTTGATGATTTCTGTGTTAGAAAACTCATTCCAACTTAGAAAATTATACTGAAATTATTATTAATTAGCAAAATTACACGCGCGAAATCGCGCGTAGAACTTTATATGCCATTGTTATTCTTAATCTATTTCTAAATGAATTTTATTTTTAAAAGTTGTAATACTGTTTTCTCTTTTACCTATTAAAATTAATTATACTTAAATGTTTTAAAAACAAAAACTATTAAACTTTTTTAAATAAAAAAAATTTACAAATTTGTAATAAGATAAAAGAATAACAATTAATAATTTTGTTGCTTAACATTTTGATTATAAAATTGATAGTAAATGTAAATCAATCGATTTAAAAAACAATTAATTTTACTTGTTCTAATTTTTTTGTATCAGAAAAAAAATCTCCTCTTCATTATTAATTTCCTTTATGAAATTTATGCCTTTATTAAAATAATCAGATTTAACATTTTCAACATTTATTCTTTCAAAGTTAAAGCAGGAAACTTTTATCTACATTAAAATTTTTAAAAAATTTAAATTTGTACTTCACCCACCATTTTTGTAATTTTTATTGACTTTTTTTCACGTATCTAAACAATCAATCCTATCTATTTTTTAAATGTTCAGTTTTTTTTATATTTAATTTTGAAAATTTTTTAATAACTCTAAAATGATAAAGAAATGTTTTCCTTCAATTATTTGTCATGAAATAGGGTTCTAGGTTTAAGTAAAATATACGAAAAAATTGACGCCTCTGAACAACAACAACTAAAAATTTGTTAAACGTATGAATTATTAAAAAAAAGATTTCATTTCTTCGAAAATAAAAAATTCTATACTGGTAAAAAATAATTTAAAAAAAATTTATTGTTATAGGTTAATATAATCTTAATAGTAAATATAGTTCAATTAAGTGAATAAAAGAATAACAAAAAATTATGAATATTTATTTTTTTACTCACGTAATTATAATTTGTAAATTTCTTTTTATTAAAAACAGTTTAATATTTTTTATTCTAAAATATGTACTTTCAAATGTGAAATTATTAATTTTATTAAAATATATATGTTAAACTGTCAAAACATTTGTTGATAAAATTAAAATGTTTAACCTGTTAAAAAATCGAGGCGCATGAATTCTTCCCAAACGAAATTTAGTCAGATGGTCATTGGGTAGAAAGTTATTTGGTAGAAAAGTCAATGGGTCGAAAAGTCATTGGGTAGAATGGTCATTTGGTCGAAAAGTCAATAG
>JUFY01036393.1:0-14307 GCA_001855655.1 Leptopilina clavipes
CTGACTAAAACACTTTTTGACTACTGATAAAACATTAATAAGAGTTCAAATATTGTCTGACTAAAATGGACTTTTACTACTGAGAGAAATAAGAAAAGAATTTAAAACATTGTTTGACTGGAACAAACTTTTACTACTGAGAGAAAGGAGAGAAGAGTTTAAACGTCTTTTTAAACAAAAAAAATTTAGGCAAATGCTTTTTTTTTCTTTTGTCAAAATATCAAATAAATTTTGCTGCAATGTTTCTGATAAACTTTCTGTAAAACGAAGCAGACAATATATGTGAACAAAGACGATAATGACATTTAGCCAATTAGAGGAAAATTTTTGGAAACTTTTCTATTTATTAAATTGACGAACGAGAAATTTCACTTTACAAAAGCTTCATAAAACACTTACCGTCACTTTAATCCTTAAGGATTTCGCAAAGCTTTATGGTGTCGAATACGAAAACACATTTTCCACGGCAACAAGAGCATTAACTTCATCATTTGTTTGAGTTTAAAAACGTGCTCGGAATGCATAAATACTTTTAATGTTAAAAACACATGTGTATATATATATTTCTGTGTGTGTGTGTGTATAATACTTTTGATCGGTTTTTCGTAAATAAAATTATAAATCTATTTTTACAGGCTCTACCATATTATTAATTAATTAATTACAGAACACTGATTATTATTATTATTATTATTATTAGTAGTAGTAGTATTATTATTAGTATTATTATTATTAGTAGTAGTAGTATTATTATTATTATTATTATTATTATTATTAGTATTATATATATATATGTATACGAAACTAAAATCCTACTAACTGTAAGTCAAAGTCTTTGATTTTTTTAAAGTATTTTTTTATATACTTTTATCAGACTATAATTTATATTATAGCTGGATATCGATTGATGCATTTTTTTATTATTATTATTATTGTACCACCCAGACTGTGGATTCTCGCTTTTTTCTTCATTTTAAAATTTTAGACGGAAATAGAGGAGAAGAGATGAGTGAAAGATGAGCAGAATAGGAGATTTTTCTTGCAAACTGATGGAAAATTTCTAAAGTTCAATACAAATTAATTAATTAGATTTAAATTATTGTGTTCACTTTTTTCAGTAGGTATTTATATAATAAATATTAATATTAATATATATATATATAGTATTATTTAATATTAATTATATAATATTAATTAATATTAATTATATAATATTAAAATAAATATACTCTCTAAAACTGAATCAGTAAAAATTTTCAACTGATTTAAATTAGTGACTGACTTTTTGCTTTTAAATTAGTTAAATTTTACGAATAAATAGTAAAAAAAATTTTTTTTCACTAATTTATTGTAGTAAATTTTAATTAATTCAAATGCAAAAAGTCAGTCACTAATTCAAATTAATTAAACTTTTTACTAATTCAGATTTAGAGAGGAAATATAAATGTACTGAAAAAAATAATTTTTATTAAAATAAAAAATGAGTTTAACAGGAAAAATGTTTCACTTAAAGTTACCAAAAAATAACTTAAATTGAATTTAAAAAGAATTTTTTTTTGAAACCTTTTGCGCCCACAAAAAGGGTTAAATTAAATTTAAATGTAAAATGTATAGAGAATATTTGTCAACGTTGCGCAGAAATTCGAAAATTCGCATTCAAAATAGAAATTTATTTAAATCTATTTAAATAAATGCAAAAGCTACTCAAAGAGCATTTGAATATTTTTATATGTAAAATTTTAATTGTTGTTGAAAAAGCATTTTTTTTTTGTTTTGAATTATGTATTTTTCATTTTTATCCGTTTATTTGTATAATGTTCTTTTGTGAGTTAATTTTCAAAAAAGAAAAAAAAAATAATAAAATGAAAAAAAAAAAATAATAATAAATGGAAAAATGGATATCCCGAGAGAAATTTACATACAATATTCCATGAAAAATGGCAAAAAAAATACAAGAAAAAAAGATGAAAAAAAAAACTTTAGAAATTTCCATTTGAGGTTGAAAAGAGCGGGGATTGCGAGAGTGGAGGCCAAGAATTTTGATCGCGAGGAACGTAAAAAGTAGACGACAATGATGATAAAATATTCTAAATAGACATATCCAACCGCAGTGGTTGGATATAAAATATCCCTTTTACTAGATCTCTAATTATTTTCGTTTCTTCATTTTTTGGTATTCTTGTTCTTTTATTTCCCTATTTTTTATTCATTGATTTATTTATTTTTTTAATAATAAATATACCTATCATATTGTGTTTCATTTTTTCCGTTTTTTAATAATTGTTGTTCATCATTTCTATTTTGTACACACTTCTTTTGAGCACCTCTATTTTTAACGTCAAAATTTGTTTAACACTCCCTTTACTTTTTTTTCCTAAAACGCAAAAATTTTCTTTTTTTTCCATCTTAAAGAATTGAGCTTTCACTGATTTTTTTTTCGAGTTGGCTTCGTGATTCGTGAGGTTTTTTTTCTTTTTGAATAATAAAAAAATTACTTCTACTTGTGTAAAAGAGCGTTCTCTCGCAATTTACGAAAATTTTTCTGTATAAACGATTATCAAATTTTATTTAATAATAATTGATAATTAACGTCCCATCAATGAAAAATTGGCATTTTTTTAAATTGATTATCAATATTCTTTTCAGGTGCGATTTAATGAGATTAGAATTTTTTATTAGGGAAAAATAATAATCAACTGACGACTATATATTATATTTAAATAATTTATTTAATAATCTGTCATTACTTAATTAGTTATTCGAATATTTTGTCAGTTAATTGACTACTAATTGATTTAAAGTTGGTTGGTTAACGATATACTATTTAATACAAAATAATTTATTAATTAGCAATTACTATTTAATAAATAATAATTTATTGGTAAGTAAATTTCTCAATTAGTAACTAATTAGTAATTACTAGTAATTTATTAGTAATAATTGTCAATTGATTAGTAATTTTTGTATTAAATTAGTAATTTTAGAATCTAATTAATAATTACTAGCATTTTATTAGTAATAATTGTCAATAAATTAGTAATTAATTAGTAATTAATTAGTAATTAATAAGTAATTTATCAGCTTTATTAAGTAGCAATTTATCAGCATAAGTAATTATCAATGAATTACCAAAAAATTAATAATTAATTATAATTAGTTAGCTTAATAATTAATTAGTAATCCATTAGTAATTAATCAGTAATTAATTAGTAATTGATTAGCAATTGATTAGCAATTTATTAGTAATTAAATAGTAATTTATTGGCAATTAATTATTCATTAATTAGTAATTGAATTCAATGTTTAAAAAAAGTAATTGAGATCGTTTTTATGTTTTCAAAGTATTTTTATTTTAACTCTCGAAAAAATGTTCTGTTTCAAATTTCTCGTAAATGCTTCTTCTTCTTTTTTTTTTTTTACTATAACGGGCTGTTTAATTAAAGCTAGCATTTCTAACATTTTGGCGGAATAACGGACTGTCCAAAATGTGGACAAAACAAAGCAGATATGCTCCTCTCAGTACTGCCTTAAAAATGACTCAACGATACTAATTTGTTGAATTCATACAATGTCGCATTTCTAAAAAAATAATTATATATTTTTTCTTTTTCTTTTCTAAAATGGCGGATTACGCGTAAAAAATTTTTCACATAATTAATTCACTGCGTTATATTCTGGATGCGATCGTTGTATCAAATCGTTGTATTTATAGCACAATAATAATAATAATTATTAATTATTAATTTTAAATGGTGTTTCTATCGTTTCTTATAACTAATGATGAATGATGATTGAAATGACATAGAAATAAATTTTTTTTCTTTTAAAAATGTAATTACTTATCAAAAAAACAAAAACAAAAGTATAGAAAATCGCTTGCAAATTCACAATAAATAAATACATTAATAAATTACAGTAAATAAATATTGGCGTACAATAATAAATAAATATAATTTGCTAAATTTTTGGCTAAAATTATACACAATAAATAAATACAATCGGAGAAATGAAAAAAATAATTCTATAAATTATTATATGGTAACTATTTTGTTACAACTAATAAATAATTTTACAGAAAATGATTTTATAAAGTAATAAATAACTAATAAGAGTTTGCTAAACAAAATACAATCGAAGTCAATAAAATCATTGAAAAGAAATTTTTTTGCTAATTAAATAATGACTAGTTAGATTAATTAATTATTAATTCATTGATTTTTTTTAAATTTGTTTAAATAAATAGTGACTAGTTGGATAAATACAATCGATGAATTAATAATTAAATATTTTTTAAAATTCGCTAAATAAATAGTGACTAGTTAAAATGAATACATTCAATATTTATTGTTAATTAATTTAATAAACTAATTAATTAATATTAATTTCAAAATATTAATTAATAATCGGTAGTATTAATATTAATTAATATTAACAGTAATATTAGTATTTAATTTATAATATTAATATATTAAATTATTATTATAATACTAATTAATAAATAAACCAATAAATAAATTAAGCAACTAATTTGAATTTTAAAATTAAATTAAAATCAATAAGTTATTAGTTTCGATTTTAAATATTATATTAATTAACAGTCGAATCAAAAATTAATGATCGTGATGATGACAATGACAAAAATTAATTGCTCTCGTATTTACAAAATGGCGTCTTTGCTTTTTCCGGTATTTATTGGCTAAAATTAATTTTTTTTTAATCGAAGATAATTGCGAAAATTTATTGCTTATCGCGATTTTTCTTATTTTTCAAATATAATAATTTAATATTGCATTAATTTCTACTCTATCTCTTAAATAACTTCGTGGGTATTTTTTTCTAACAAAATTTTTTTTTTTCCGAGTGTCGCAATTAAATAAATAAATCCGGCCTTGTATATTAATATTTTTTCAGGAGTCTCGGAATCATTCTTTTTTTTTGTCTAATATTTTTCTCTCCCTCAATAATCTCTTTGTAACAACATTTGCATTTGAATAATATAAACACAGTTATTTTTTTTCCATTCAGAAGGCAAGATATCTCAAACTTGTGGGTTCGATTAGAAAAATTTTCATTGATTTTTTTTTCCTTTTTGTTTTTGTACTTCTAAGAATCTAAGATGAATTTGAGTAAAATGTGTTCATTCGCAATTTTGAGCATATGAAAAAGAACTATCAAAATTTTTTGACTAGTTAATTCTGATAATTTTTTTCATTGAGTATTTTTTTTTTTTTTTGTTTATATGACACATTTTTATTTTTTTGACATAGAAATTTATCACAAATTTTTTAATGCCCTACATACTACAAACTCTGGTATATTAAGAATATAATAATATAATAATTAAACATCACAAAACCTTTTTCTTTTTTTTTTTATTGAGTATAACAATATTTATCAATTACCATTGTTTTTCTCACTTTATTCTTCATCTTCTTCTTCGTTATTTTAAAAATGGTAATGTTTCATTCTTTATTTTATTTTTATTTTTGGTGTTTTCTCTTAGTCTATCAAAAAGTATCTTAATAAAAATTGGTACCGAGACTCCTGAGATTTTGAAGGGGCGGAAAAATATTTAAAAATAAAATTAAAAGCGTATTAGCGGCAAATTATCTACTGTACATGCAGTGATATTATTTCTTTTTTTTTCTTGCCTATTTAGCTTTATAAAAGTTTGGTTATAGGAGATCACCGTGAGATCAGTGTTACTTTCAGCAACTTGGCGCGATCTCTAAGCTTCAACGATTTAAAGATACTAATTGCCTCCCTTTTCTCAATTCAAGTAATCAAATTTCAAAATTGACTTTTAGACAGTTTTTTCTAAAAAAAACTTTGTAATATTATTTTACGTTTTTTTTTCTTTTTCCATTTAAAAAAAAATTAAAATCTCCAATTTTTTATTTTTTATAGACAGTTGTAAGAAATCAAACAATTGTTTAAATAATCATAAGTGACAAAAAATAGTATAAACAATTATAAGTAATTATACAATTGTATTAACAATTTCATAAACAATTGTAGAATTAATTGTATTAACATTCGTACCAACAATTGTATAAAAAATTATTTTAACAATTGTATTAACAATCGTATCAAAAATTCTATCAACAATTGTATTAACAATCATATAAAGAATTATTTTAACAAATTGCATAAACAATTGTCAGGTTACAAATTGTAATAATAATAATATTGTGCAATCAACTGTTACTAATTAAACAATTGTATAAACTATTGTACAATCAATTATCACTAATAAAACAATTATAAACAATTAATTAATGGTATCAACAATTGTTTAAACAATTTTAAGTTACTTTATTGCATTAATGATTGTTTAATCAGTTGTAAATAATTAAAAAATTGTATGAACAATTATTAGCAATTAACTAATTGCATTAACAACTGTTTAAACAATTTTACAAACAGAAATAATTAAACAATTGTATGAACAATTCCAAGCGATGAGATAATTGTATTATCAATCATTTCTTCATTGTAAACAAATAAATTATTATATTGTCAATTATAAGTAATAGAACAATTGTTTATAGAACAATTGTGTATTAATTGTATAAACAATTATGAGAAATTATAAGCAATTAAACAATTGAATAAACAATTGTAGACAGTTAAACAATTCTATAAACAATTGTTGTTATTTTTACAATTTTCCAAACAATTGTCAATAATTGTAAACAATAAACTATACAATTACAAAAAAATTATTAATTGTCGATGAAATTATGTCATTTTCGATTTTTTTTTTTGAGAAATTAAATTAATTTGTGTTTAATTAATTTAATTTGTGTAACTAATTTGTGTTTACTGATGTTTTCAAAAAGAAATAATGTTTTTTTTACCAATTGAGAAGAAAGGGAGGCACAACTGTTGAATTTTATGCCGAAGCTAATAATTATATCATTATACATTATAATCGGAATATGTTCGATGTTCGCAAAAATCTATGTTTATGTAATTCGTTGTGTCGAAACATTGCTTTGACCACACGTGTTTTTTTTCCATGTCACCTTATATTGCTCGCTAAAAAATATGTGGTATAACAATATATATTATCATTATTATTCATATTAAGCCCAATACTCGAAAATTGTCATCTAAAAATTAATCGCGCGTGTACGTATTCGTCGGTTAAATCACTCATTATGTGTTTTAATTGTGTGTGTATATGAATTTCTATTCGAATTTTATCCAATCAAAAACCATCAAAGCGTTCGTTTTGTTGAAACTGTTGTTTTTATTTTGTTTCTTTTTCCATTTCTTGGAGACAATCATTCGGATTTTCATATGATTTTTGAATTTTTTTTTTTTACCATTTTCAACTATGTACAATAATAATAAAATAATCATCTTTACGGAGATTAGAAATTGACAAAAAAATACAATTTATAAAAATATTATCTTCTTTTTTTAAAATAAATATACAGGGAAAGATTTATAATTTAGAGACAGAGAGAAAAATTTTTTCCTTCTGATTACAATTGGCTGAATTTCTCTTTAAAAGGTTTGAAAAAATGTAGCTACAGTATTTGGTAGTTTTGAAAATTAAAAAATACAAAATTGGTAAATTCAAAAATTTGTAGCTTCAATATTTTTGACTTTCATTTGGTAGTTTCGAAAATTTGTAGTTACAATAATTGTTAGTTAATAGTTGGCCTCTACAATTATTTTCAGCTACAGCAGTTGGTAGTTTTGACGATTAGTAGCTTTAACAATCGGTAGTTTCGAAAATTGGTATTTTCAATAATTTCTAACTTTAGTATTGTCGGTTTAATTTAATTGTTAAATTTCAATAGTTGGTAGGTACGAAATTGATGCTTTCAACAGTTGGTAGTTTTGAGTATTTTTAACTTGTAAATAATTAGTAGTTTTCAATATTTTCTTACATTAGTGAATTATTTACTTCAATAATGTTTTAATTCAATAGTTGTTATCTTTAATAATTATTTAGTTTAATTGTTGATAACTTTAAAAATAATTTACTTTAATAGTTGGTAGTTTTTTTAATTGTTTACAAAAATTATATTTCGCTTTAGTAGTTCGTAGCTTTTAAAATTAGTTTTTGTTAGCTTCAAAGAAATTAGCTTTTAATAATCGATTATTTTTTATAGTTGGTAGCTACAAAAATTTACTGGTAGTTAAAGTTGGAATTTTTTTACGATTTACTGTAATAATTGGTAGCTTTAAAAGTTCGTAGTTGTAATAGTTGTTAATTTTAATATTTGATCGTTTCATTAGTTAGTAGCTACAAAAATTTACTTTTCCAACAGTTGGTAGTTTTCATGATTTACTGTTTGATTAAAAATTGGTAGTTTTGATAATTCCTATTTTTAATATTTGCTTGTTTTATTAGTTGATAGGTTTGATAATTAGTAGTTTCGAAAAGTTTTTATCTTCTTTAATTGTTAAAATGGTTGAAAGATTCACATAATTTTGGTTTAAAAAATATCCTAACTTTAGTAATTGTTGACTTCAATAGTTGGTAGTTTAAATAATCGTTAGCTTTATAATTGGTAGTTTCTATTATTATAGTAATTCTTATAATTGTCAATTTCCCGTTGATTGGAATATTTGATACTAATTTATATCAAATGTCACTTGTACCAGTAAAAAAACATTTTTTTTTCCAAATCTTTGCAAAAAGCTTCATTTTCAAAATTCCCTTCTCTCGAGGGAAAGTTTCATTCCTGTCTTTCTCTTTCTCTAAAATGCAAATCAAACCAGAAATTCTCAATTTAAAAAAAAACAATCCAAATGCTTGTCTCTCTATTCCAGAGTGGAAACGAACGTTTTGTCAGTTCTCGAATGAATCGACGTCATATACTCGTAATCAAAGACAATGGATTAAATCCAATTTCCCTAGGATCATAACAATGAAAATCGAAAACTGAACCAATAACCGAACACATACGACGATTCGGGAATTGGATCGCGTGACTAGAAACCGTACTAGGCATAATAAACTATCATATAGATATACTTTAATCGACTAGAGTGACTAGACTTGTAGTGTATGTCTGTGTGTACCACGTCAAGCGTTTTGACGTTTTTATTTCCCTTTTTTTTTGTGTTTTGTTTTTTTTCTTCTTCTTATTCTTCTTCATGTATATACTTATATATTACTGGACGTTTCATTATAATTTTTTTTTTTGTAACGTTAAGGATAATTCTCTTCTACTGGTACTGGCACTTTTCTAATTAATCTACGGCAAACCTTTCCCATATTAATGTGTATTCCTGCCCCTGGGATGCTGGGCAGATTTCTTCTTGATGATCAAGTTGATTCTGCTAGCTGCAGGAGATACCGATTTCTTTCTGCTACAATCCGCGATTATTTGGTAGATTGCTATTCCCATGTTGTTGTTGTTGTTGTTGTTGTTGCTGTTGGACGTCATCTTCGCGTAGGCAGGCAGATTCAAGATGCTTGTTCAGATAGGACTTGAGGGCGAATGTTTTGTGACAGCGGGAGCATTCGTAATTTTTGTCGGCCGAATGAGTTTGCATGTGGGCCCTTAGATTGGAACGATCGGCGAATGCTTTGCCACAGTGTGCACAACCGTATGGTTTTTCGCCGGTGTGACTACGGAGATGTCCCTGAAGGAGCCAGGGACGGGAGAACATTTTCCCACAGACGCCACAACTGTGGGCCAATTTGTGTGTGAGGACGTGCATTGCCAAAGCGGGCATACTCACATAGGCCTTGCCACAGTGGATGCATTTTTTCGCCGATTGAGAGTCGAGACTGCGATGCGTCTGCTTGTGTCGGGAGAGATTCGATGATGTTGCGTATTGTTTGCCACATTCCGTGCAGGTGAACTTTGGCTTTTCGGGTTGCTCGGGCTCCTTCTCGGGTACGGCGGCAGTGCTCGAGCGTCTTTTTGAGCGGCCATCGGAAACGAAGAACGCCTCGTAGGTGTAGGCGACGGTTTTATTGGCAGCGTCATTCGTTGGCGATGGAATTTGACGTTCTTGATATTCCTGATGTTCATGACGCTCTTGATGTTGCTCTTGTTGCGAGAGATTGTGGGGCGAAACGAGGACCGAGACGGGAATTGGAGTCGGTGATGATTGAGGATTTTGTTGAATCACCGGTTGTGACGGTGGAGGAGGAGGAGGGACGCCAGATGGGACGGTGTGAATGAAAACGGAATGATTAGGAGCAGCTGGTGAGGCGCTGAGGTCTAGGATCGCTTGAGCCGCGGAGAGATCCTCCTCGGCAGATGTTCGAATCTCGGAGGGTTGAAGACTGTAGGGTCGGTAGATGTCCTTCTTTTTTGGCGGCAGGGAGAGAGCCGTGCCTGTTGAGGTGAAGCACATCGAGAGACTTTTTCGTGGTGGCAGAGTGAGCGATTGGAGATTTGAATTGATCGGATGTTCCAAATGATGTGACGGTGGTGGTGGAGGAGGTGGTGGTGACGGTGCCACTGGCCTCGCCAATTCGGCTGCTGAACGAAGGGTGGCGTACTTTGGTGGCTCCTCATGATTGATCCAGGCCTCGTGCGTGTAACCTGGAAACGAAAGTTCACGTTAGGCTTTCGGGTTAGTTGTACAAGGACCTATACATATCCATGTTGGACAAGATGGACTAAATTAAGATTCTGGGCCAACCGCAGAGATGGATCGTTGAATTGCACTCAGATAATTGCCTTTCCTAATAAGTCTTTCGGTTATTCGGAATTTTAATCAGTCATTGTTTACCATAGAACCATAGTTTGCATTCATTATAGCTTAATTTTATTTTCATCAGTTGATTTTTACATTGTGAAAACAACTTGTTGATGAAATTGATTAACTATACACAACTTTTCATTGGACCCAAAATAATTTTTGTTTCTTGTACAGCAGATGTCATCTAAACCCAGAGAAAGTTATGGAGAATATTTAGACATCTGGTCCGTAAGAAGCAGACCTTATGTAAAATATTTAGGCATTTGTAGGAAGTAGACATGGTAAATATTTAGACATCTAATTATGAAGAAATGTAATTAGGTAGGAAACCAATTTTAAATTATGGGAAGTACTTTGAATGTAAAGTGGATCTAAGTGAATGTATGGAAAATTCGAAACGAGATTTAGGACATTGTATAGTACTGGTTTAGCAGTGCATAATGTATCTCAAAATTTGGGTTTAATTACTCTTCTTCTTAGGGATAAGTTGCTGCAGTTGCTATTAACCTATTTAAGATGATAAACAACTTGTTGCTGGAATTGCTTAACAAATGTTTGCATCTGATACACAACTTCTTCGACGGGATAAATTCCTTCTATCGGAGGATAATATTTGATGATAAATAATTTCAATTATTTCCCCCCCAACTTAATTGAGGAACATCTCAATCTGTTGTGTTTTGTAGCAGATGATGTCATCTAAACACAATCTGTTAGTTGGATGAAAAATACTTGAAATAGAAAACCTAATTCGTAAGTAATGAGTCAAAAATACTTGAAATAAAGAAACATAATCAGTAAAAAAATTAATCCATAAGTTATGAACCAAAAATACTTCAAATACAGAAACCTAAGTCGTTAAAATCAAATCCGTTAATTGTGGAAAGTACTTTGAATAATATATATGGAAAAGTTGTAGAATACAAAAATATGGAAAAATACAGTTCTGGAACAATAAAAGAAGAGAAAATTTAGATGACTGGGATGATATGGAGTTGTAGCATTTTTGGGTATAAAAATGAGTCAAACCCTCCAATATGGCTCATTCACGGAGAGAGTGATTCATATGCTTTCTCACAATGTACATGGCTCTATCATGTAATCCAAAATTATAGGAAATGCCACCCTAGAGTAAACCGGGAAATAAAGACATCTGTTTCCTTATTGCCAACGAGAATTTTCTCCCCAAAAAATATATGCGACCAATTTGAGAAAATCACTGGAGGGGGCATTCTATTTCTCTCTCTCTAGAAGGTAGCAATAAATTCTTTATATCATTTGCATATGTGAACATTTTTATCACAGGAAAAAAAGCGCTGACTCACATTCGAAATTAATTCATTATTTAATTATATGGTAATTGTAAATTGAACGCACAACCTGCATACGTTACTTGATGGATTAGTCTAGTATGACATAAAAATTTCAATAAGGGTTGCATTTAGACGGCTGCAGAAAAGCAAATTTGTAATATTTTTACCAGGGGGTTATTGAACTTTGACAGTTGGTTCCCCTTTTGAATTTCTTCCAAAGGAAACACCTTTTGTCTATTTAGACTAATTTTTGGTGAAAATTAAAACACAGCATGTTGATTTATCTACATAAATTATTCTGTTCGTTGAAAATGAAAATCAAGAAAAAAACTTCTTTTTCTTGCAAAAGGAATCTCGTATCGGATTTGAAAAGTCGATTTAATTTCAATCCGAACTTCTTAACTTTCGGACATTCTTGAATCTTGAGTTCGTGAGCAATGTCATTAAATGAAAATTGCAGTCTTCTGTTTTTTTTTCTCTCTCTCGAAAAAAAGGACAATTCGAGGAAAGTATTCCATATCTGAAAATTGGATTGCTCATTTCCTGGAGATTCCCAACGACTATAAGGAAACAAAAAAGTAGTTGTAATAAAAGAAGAAAAAGTAAAAAGGAACGCAACAATTTTTTTTCTCCCCTTATCTTTATTCCGATCCATACAATTTCCAAAAATGATTCATTATGCTTTCACTCTATGAAGGGAAATTCATCAAAAATCATCAAAAGTGCTTTTTTTGGAAATGCTTCGTAATGTTTTCCTTCTCTGCTACTATGTTTCGAGATTGGTAGGGTTTATCAGTTCTTTTTAGACAAATATTTCCCCCTGGGGGAAAAAGAGAAAGAGAGGTTCTCTCTCCCTCTCTCTTGAATTCACCACTGGTTGCTCGCGGTAATAGTAAGCTATATCTACATCATTTCCTGCAACGAACAGTAGCAGCTGTTTGTGCCATGTGCGAGTTGCGAACCACCAGACGAAAAGCGAAAAATACGTATGGATAAACATATATGTATACAGAATGTGTGTGTCGAACATAATCTCCCGGAATCTGTTGCACATATCGGACGGCTACACATATTGTGCATAGATAGTAAAATGACGCCTAGACACCGATAATATCGTGTTCAATGACTTTAACAAGTTTAAACGCCATGGCTAATAGTTACTGTCAGATTTCAACAGTTCAAATATAATCTCGGCTTTGGACATTATATATCGAGCGGAAATATCGAATTTCGAATATTATTATTTATTATTATCCATTTTTCATTGATGATATTGAGTATTTTACAATAAACAGTTTTTGTTGCTGTTAATTTCAAGTTTTACTATTATTAATTTTAGTTACTGTTGAATTCAGTTGTTGTCGATTTTTGTTTCTATCGAAATCAGCTATTGTCGAATTCATTTACTGTCGAATTCAATTACCAACGAATTTGATTACTAACGAATTTTATTATTGTCTACTTTCTTCTCTGGCGAATTCAGTTATTGTCGAATTTAGTTTCTGTCAACTTTAGTTACTGTCGAATTTTTTTCTGTTGAATTCAGTTATCATCGAATTTTTTTCTGTTGAATTCAGTTACTGTCGAATTTATTTAATGACGAATTCAGTTACTGACGAATTTATTTGCTGACGAATTCAGTTACTGTCGCATTCAGTTACTTTCGCATTCAGTTAGTGTCGCATTCAGTTACTGTCGAATTTATTTACTATCGAATTCAGTTACTGTCAAATTTACTTAGTGACGAATTCAATTACTGTCGCATTCAGTTCTTGTCGAATTTATTTACTGACAAACTCAGTTACAGTCGTATTTATTTACTATCAAATTCAGTTACTGTCGAATTCAGTTCTTGTCGAATTTAATTACTGTCGACTTCAGTTACTGACGAATTTATTTACTATCGAATGCAGTTACTGTCGAATTTACTTAGTGACGAATTCAGTTACTGGCGAATTTATTTACTATCGAATTCAGTTACTGTCGAATTTAGTTACTCTCATTTTTAATTTATGTTCACAGTAAAAAGAAAGTCTTATTTTAAGGCAGAAAAGATGTCTTATTTTAAGATGCAACATTTTTAAGACAGCCTTTGCTGAATTTACGCAATGATTTTACATACAATTTACATTATGGCTAGCAGTGCTGAATTTAAGACTCATCTTAAAATAAGATTTTATTTTTACTGTGTTGTCAATTCTAGTTGTTATAGATTTTATTAATTTGTTGCCCTAGTAAAATATTATAATTATTATTTATTATTATTTCTTTAATATTATTATTTTTTAATATTATTTTATTATTTAAT
>JUFY01036399.1:0-11248 GCA_001855655.1 Leptopilina clavipes
TGACACAATATTGCCAGGCAATATTGACACAATATTGCCAGGAAATATTGATGCAATATTGCGAGGAAATATTAAGGCAACATTGCCTCGAAATATTAAAAAATTTTGTAATATAATAATTTTTATGATAAAATTATAATATAATATTAATTATAATATAATATGTATATATATTATTATATACTTATCATATTCGAATATTTTTTAATATTACGAGGCAATATTGCATCAATATTGCCTGGAAATGTTGCGACAACATTGCCCGGCAACATTTCCAGAAGGAAATACTGTAAAAATAATCAATGATCAATTGTTTAAAATGAAAAAATTATCGTAACATTAACAAATTACATTACTACACTGAAAAAAATTTATTTGATTCAAATAATGAATTACTTGCGACTATTATCAAATAAATATTTACTGGAACCAAATAATTTTTATTTGAGTCAATTAAATCGCATTTGCTTCAAATGCAGAAATTATTGATTTAATTGTAGTTAATTTGATTGAAATAAAAATTGTTTGGTTCAAGTAAAATATTTATTTGATAATAGTCATGCAAGTAATTCATTATTTGAATCAAATAAATTTTTTTTCATTGTAAGCAATATAGAACAAGTAAAAAATGTCCATGCGTTAAAAAAAAAGTTGAAGCTTTTTTTTTAATATTGCAAATAGAAAATCATTACTATGTCTTACGCTCGATGTTGTAATGAAGGAAACGAGTCATTGTGAATTTCTAGTACAATATCTCCGGAGTTTAATATAGTTTGTATTAATATATGGTCCCGGGACCGAGAACCAGTTTGCGTAATTTAATAAGTTTTCTATATCAGCAAATTACTGTAATAATCGATAGCAGTGTGATAAGCCATCTCTGTCATCGACAAATTCTTGCATTAGCATAACATTGTAAAAGCTTATAAGCGACCACCAAAGTTTCGGGTTCGTAATAATTCTTCTCCTGTCGAACCCCATATTCGTTGAGCAGCAGGCAACCCCTTCTCTCTCCTTCTCTCTCCCTCTCTTCATGACACACAATATGAGGCCATGTCTGACGCTTATTTGGAAAGTCCTTTTAAAGGACCTCGAAGAATTCAATTCGATCATAACTTTCAAGAACACATGTTTCAATTCATTTTCTCAACACGTTTCCCCGTGACTTATAGAATTAATTAAAATCCCATGCATCGTTTCTCTTTTTTTTCTACTAGGAATAAATTAAAATTCATCCTTAATACTTAATAGAAATAATTGAAAATAAATATAGAACATTGAAAAATGAAAGTTGATTCTAAAAAAGTTTCTGCATAAATGAAGAGTCTAATTTCATTTTATGAAACTTGTGGAGTGGAATCAAATTCCCCGCAGCAGTTACTTGACAGTGAGGAGAAATTTCTCTCGAATCGATAAATTTGCGGGTGATTATGCAATATAGATCGATACAGATCTCACGCGGAAAGTGTATAAGGGAAATCTGAAACATCCCTTAATTACCCACCATGGGAATTAAATCATTTGTTAAGGGCAATCCTTTATGTAAATGACAAACCCCTTGCAAGATATATTTTTGCGATTTATTAATCTCCTCTAATTATGAATTCTTAATTAAAAATTGGAATTTGGTATACTAATTTCTAATTTGTGGTTTTTAATTAATTGAACAGAGTTATCTGGTCCAAATGATTTTTCAAATTTATCAAATTTTTTATACAACAAAATTTTTGGTTAAAAGATTTTGATTTGGTTAAAAACGTAAAATTTTTCCTTAAGTGAACTCGTCTCGATTTCTTTGGATATATTTTCGAAATAAATAAATTATATACTAATTGTGATAATTAAGGTGTAAAGATATCTCTAATGAGAGAATTCTTTTTACCTTTACCGCTCATCAACGCCCTTTGTGTGATCATTTATTGCCCGACATTTTATGCACCCAAAGAAAAAATATCGCCACAACTGAGAGTTGCGCTAATCGGTAAAGTCATATACACATGAGCGGCAATTTACTGTGACCTTCCTTTAAAATCGTATAAATTTTGTTTTTTTGAAAAATTTAAATAAGGCTCATTTCAAACAGCTGCGATAGTAATTGCGACGATTAAAATATCTTTAAGCCTAAGGCCTATATAACGACTCTACTTTCAAAGAAACCCTTCGTGTTTTAATACACACGTGTGCAAATCGACTTTCCGACACGTGCATATCTTGATAATTCGTCTAAAAGTGAAATTTAACTCACACAATTGTTTTATACATTTACGGAAAGAACCAATTCAGTTTTTTTTTTTGCAATTAAAATATTTAGAGTATTTCAATTTTTTTTTTTTTTTTGTATTTATTTAATCAGATTGGGAAAAATTACTTTCTGAAAAATGTTATTTATATACGTAAGTTGAAAGAAGCGAGAGTAAAAGTATCAATCATTTTTTGGTGGATGTCAAACTATGAAGGGACAGTTTTGCGTTTACTCAAACAATTTTTTATATTTCTCTAATCGCGTCGAAATTCCTTACAACGATAAATCACGATTATTTGACCGAAGCTTTACGCCGGTGGCAGTATATTTTACTTACGTAGTCACACTCGGGGGTATTACATTTTTAAATGGTTTTTACGTTTTGAATAGCAATGGAGAGAGGTCACAACTACCCTTTTCCGCGCCCTATCGAATCAAACACACCTACACCTTCTTTTAACGGCGATGTAGAAAGCTTTTGGAGGTAGAGAACGAGAGAGAGAGAGAGAGAGAGAGAGAGAGAGAGAGAAAGAAAGAGAGGAAGGAGAGTGGTGAGGATGCATGTTGAGGGCGATCGTTGTGTCAGACGGGCGCCAGCCTCATTTGTGGAGCTTTCGCTCGAACTTTGCGGCCAAGAATTATAATTAAGATCCACCGACTCTCGCTCACAACTCCCTTTTCTATCTCCAGTGTCTATCGCCATCTCCCTCTTTCTTTCTCGCCCTGCCACCTTTCAGTCTCTGATATTACATTCCATTCCGCCCTGGATCAATCCTCTAATGGCCGGAAGTTTAATTTGTGCTAGGCTACAATATAATAATGACAGTAATGCTAAAAGAAAGTAGTTGTTTGGTATGATTTTTCTTCAATGAAGTTTTAGGATGGAAAATTTGACTTAACTTCACTTTAACGTGACTTATCCATTACTTTAACGTTGTTTTAAAAATAATTTCACATTGCTTTAACATTGATTTAACTTTAATTTAACATTTACTTAACATTTATTTAATACTATCATTTTTTAACGTTAAATATTGCTTCTGTATTGAATAAACATTGAGTTTAATTTAACTTAACATTAGTTTAACAATTCAACGATGATATAACATTTATTTAACATTAAAATTTGTCCATGTTAGGTTTATTTAAGATTCGTGTTGTTTGACATTAAAAACATTGCTTTAATATCGATTTCACACTGATTTAACTTTACTTTAACATTATTTTTAACACTATTTGCACAGTAGTTTGATTTTAATTTAACATAATTAAGATTTAACATTGCTTTAACATTGATTTAACTTTAAGTTAACATTTATTTAACATTTATTTAACATTTCTTTAAAACTAACTTTCTTTAAAGTTAAACATTGTTTCTGTATTGATTAAACATTGAGTTTAATTTAACTTAACATTAGTTTAACTAGTCAACGGTGATTTAACATTTATTTAACATTAAAATTTTTCCATGTTACATTTGGCTTAGATTAGCGTTGTTTAACAATTAAAAACATTGTTTTAATATCGATTTAACGTTACTTTAACATTGTTTTAACGCTATTTCTACATTTATTTAATTTTAATTTAAAATAATTATGATTTAACATTGCTTGGACAATGATTTTACTTTAATTTAACATTAATTTAATTTCAATTTAAAAATTATTTAATATTTTTTAAAATATTTATTAAATATTTACTTTGTTTGACGTTAAACATTCTTTCTGTATTGGTTAATCATTAATTTTAATTTACTTTAACATTTGTTTAAGAATTTTTCATATTAATGAAATATTAATTTAACAAAATAATTAAACATTGCTTTAACATTGCTTTAACATTGCTTTAACATTGCTTTAACATTGCCTTAACATTGCTTTACCCTTGCTTTAACATTGATTTAACATTGATTTAACATTGCTTTAACATTAATTAATAATTAAATTTTAATTTAACATTTATTCCACATGAATTTAATTTTATTTCAACATTTATTAAATATAAGCTATTTTTAACGTTAAATATAAAAATTATTAATGAAACATTCAATATTGATTAAAAAATGTTTATTTTTAGTTTAATATTAATTTAACATTAATTCTATATTAATTCAACATGATATTAGTATTACTTAATATTTATTCAGTATTAACATTGTTTAACTTGCAAAATTGTTTCAATATCACATTAATATTGACTAATATATACTTTAACATTAGTCAACATTGGTTAAACATTAATTTCACATTGTTTCAACATTGCTTTAACATTGATGTAACATTTATGTAACTATGATGTAACTTTGATGTAACATTGACCTAATTTTATTTATATTATTTTTATATTACTTAATATTTGATTCAATTTAAATTTAGGACATTAAAGATGTTGGCAGTGTAAGAAAGCTGTACATAAAAGTTGCAAACACTGTTTTAGAAATACTGCAAACTATAAGTAAGATTTATTTTTTTTCATTGAACATTTTAAAATAAGATTTTCTTTTTCCGTGTACTGCATATTTTTTGATCATTAATGGAAATTATTACCATCTGCATCTGTCAATAATTTATCACAATCAGACAAATTTAGAATGTCATTTTTAATTTTACAATGAATGGTTTTACGAATTCGAAAAATAATTCATAGCATTAGTTATTATTATTGATTCTTTTTGTAAAGATTAGACTTATTAAGGTAATAATAGAAACTGATTTCAGTGGTTCATTGTAACCATTGTATATTGTTAAACTGTTGAACCAAGAGTTCGCGCATAGTTGAACCACACTGATGGTTGTGAGTCACCTTAGAATGACTCAGAGGTTCTCGATTTGTGAAAATTAGTTCATTCGACAATATTTAATTACTTTCATTGATTCATAACCGTGAAAATAAGACAAAATCATCTAAACTATTTAAAGAATATTCAAACCAAAGAAATATCCATAATTTTGCCTCTCTAATGAAAAAATAATAATTTTCCCGCTTCAAATGAAGAATCAATCTAAAATTAAGATACAGTTTAATGTTAAATGATTTGAAAAATTCACGAGAGTGATTCGAAAAATAGAAACACACTTGATTGTATTATATGGTTTTGAATTTCGATCTTAATATCGCGGATGTTTTAATAATTTAATATATAAGTTAATGAAGGTATTATCAAGTTGTTGGAATTTTCATCTGAGATGATGATGATGATAATAATAATAAAATAGGATGATTTATAGAATCTTTAATAAAATGTGCGCATTATCGTGCAATAAGATGGGTAGCTGTGGAAGGTTTAAAGGAGAAACTAAGTTTTTAATTAGCTTATAATTTTATTCTCGTCGTTAATCAAGAGTATCCTAGAGACTAAAAAACTGAAAGGGAGAGTCACTGCTATTGCGCAACGAACCCTGACGTGGTCTGCTCAGCCCTCGTATAATTCCACCCTTACAATTATCCCCAGCATTAAAAACACGATGTTAATTTCTCTGCGCAGAGTCTCTAGCACCCCTTCAAATCAATCGATTTGTAATTTCATACCCACTCTTGCTCAAAAAGGGGTACGTCGTTAGCATGCAAGTAAAATCATCAAATTTATTACCAAACGGTTACATTTTTGCGAAGGTATTTTATTCTAAGGCGCCACTCGCCAAAAGAAAAACGCATTCAATAACTCTTTCACTGATGGACCATATTTCTTCCAGTGGGAAAAATGCGATTAAAAAAAATTGAACCAAACGTGGGAATCAAGATCGGGCCAATATTGGTCCAGGAAAGCGAAAAATGCCAATCATTGAATGTAAATATTAGACGAATTAATAATGCAGTCTCGAATATTTAGCGCTTTTTCTACTTAATTCACAATTCTTGCTTTGTTCCACTTTGTACAATTTGAATTTCCCGCCAAAATAATTCTATGACTGTCCGCCTAGATGGCATGAAAATTCGCTCGTAAACGAGGTAGAGTAGACGACATATATAAGTAACAGTGACCCGTCGAGGTTACATCGAGTTCAATTTTAATTAAACAAAGTAAATCATTATATTGATAATAATAATAATATTAATAATAGTAATATTAATAATAGTAATATTAATAATAGTAATAATAATATTAATAATAGTAATAATAATAATTATTATTATTAATTATAAAATAAATTTTTTATGATTAAAACTCGCCGAAAAAAACATTTAATAACTCTTTGACTGAAGTATTTTTCCCAACGTGAAAAATACGATTAGCGAAATATTGGACCAATCTTGGGAGCTAGGATGCTGTCAATACTGGTCCAAGAGAGAGACAAATACCAAACCTTGAAATTAAAATATCAGACCAATATTGCGGTTCAATATGTAAAGATTTATTTTCACTTAGTTCGCGATTCTTCCCTTGTTCAATTTTTGTTCGATTTGAATTTCCCGCCAAAATAATTCTGTAACTGTCCGCCTAGATGGCATGGAAATTCGCTCGCAATCAAGATGCATTAGACGATATATCGCCTCAAAAAACCATTCATTAACGTTTAATTAATTATTCTTTCGTCTAATTTCCCATATTTGTCAGTAATAATTTTTTTTTTATTGAAAAATTGAAAAAATTTGAAAAAACTTTTCAAAAATTTTACATCCACAATTTGTCCGTGGTGAGCTCTTATTTTTTTTTCGAGAGCATCTCCCCTTTCGTCCCGTGTGCGTGCCCAAGTGTTTTTTATGCATAATGCAAACGTACGCGATGGTGGTTCAGGGTGGTATAATTAGGAAACTGAAGGGCAAGTTGCAAAGGGAGAGGAAAAGTATAAGAGGCTGACAGATGTGGGAGCATTGTTTTATGGGGTACACCCCCCTTCTTTTCTCGACTACCCCCCACTCCCTACTTTGGTTCTCTGTCTCCAAGAGTTGTTCTCTCCCCACCCGTAATACATAACTCGTGGTATGCTGTGCTGTATATTATACCATACAATATATGATGATTTAAAATGGGGATCGCGATTTTCGTAAATCCAAAACCATATGAGAGTCCGACGATTCGTAAAGCACGTTCAACTCTACGAAATTTGTCCCGTGACTGGCGTGCGAAAAAAATTTTTTTTCTATATCGACGTATGACTTTCCATGTCGAGAAATTACAGGAGTGATCGACAGTTATGTTCCGCGAGCATCGAAATATGTCGCATCTGGGGAAAAAAATGTCCTTCGTTTCAAAATCAATGCACGTTGAATGTGGCAATTTTTTTTTTTTTGAATACTTTTGGTTAATAAAATTCTTGTTTCGTGAGACCATTTTTAAAAGTATGAAAAAAAGTCCTCTTTTTTTAGGAGACGATTTTAAAAAAATTTTTTTTTGGTGGAAAAAATTATTTCTTTTTAAGAGAGAGAGATGTGTGTGTGTGTGCTTTCATTATTATAAATTGCGCGTGAGTCACGTAGTCGAATTTTGATTTCCGCTCTAGTGTCTGAACATGTGGAGTCACACCTCTCATTAGGTTTTTGACAGCCCTTCATGCGCGGATCAACCCCCTCTGTTCATCCGCTTGAATCCCGTATACCATTCCTTTCCATTGCCGCCCACCCTAGTGCGTTTCTTTGTTCTTTGTCTCATTGAAGAATGCAACCCTTCTGTTCTATAGTTTAAATCAGTCGATCACTTAAATATCAGGCAGCAATTAAAATTGCTCCCACGCTTTTTCTTTCTCCTGAAAATTTTACATAATTTTTAGTTATTAATTTTCAATTTTTATTTAAAATTAAAATTTAAAATTAAAATTTAAAATTAAAATTTGAAATTAAAATTTAAAATTAAAAATGAAAATTAAATTTTAAAATTAAATTTTTTTAATGAGATAATTATATAAGACAAGTAACAATAAGGCTCTGGTAATAATTTAAAACTTTACTTTCCAAGGCGATAATTCTCTAACTGTCAAACTGCAACAACTAATAAGCAGGAGTGTTAATTTATGATGCAAAAAGGCTGCTCTTCTTACTCGTCTCGTTTTCCTCTTCATTCCACAGGCTTCGTTTTATACTCGCGGGTTATGTTTCTTCTTTTATACATCCATTTTTGTTTGTTTTAGATAAATTAAAAAATTCCAAGATAAGATTTTATAAAGTAACATGACTGTAATGGATTCTCTCTTCCTAAAAACGTATAAAATCGCCGAGAGGTAGCCTCTTGTTTTTTACTGCCACAAGTGACTATTTAAACAGTTGCATCAGATAATAAAATAGTTTCTTAGGTCATAAAAGTCCAGTGACATATATTAAAACTCGAATAAACACAGCATCCGTATCTCGGACAATCTGTTTTTGTCCACAAGGAAATTACAAAAAAAAAAAAAAAAAAAATACGATTTTAATTAAGTAAATAAATAAATTTTTTTTTGCTGTATTTGAAAAATTCGGAAAAAGTTATAAGGAGTTTGCAAAAAGGGTTATAAATGTGAAATCAGTGACAAAGAGAGAGGAAAAAGGAGGACTAATAAGAGGAAGGAGATGCCCTGAAAGGAAGAAGGGAGGGAGGACAACCACAGAGTGTAGAGAGAAAGTGTAGAGAAGGCGAATGCGTAGCTTAATTTCCTGCTAAATTACTACTTTAATAGGAAAGATGAACGCTGTTGATGAGGAGGGTTAGCCGGAATATAAATAGGGAGTATCCCCTTCTTTACTGGACCCATCACTGTCTCTCTCACCCTCTCTCTCTCTCTCTTTCTTCTCTCTTCATCAACCACTCTTTTAATCCTCATTTCATTCTTGGTCCTGTTTAGTAGCATAGGTACAATAAAAAAAAATTGAAACACGACAAAAAAAATTTCTCAATTCCAAATGATTTTACGGACACGAAAACGTGCCATGACTCGCTTCTTTTACGCTCTGAAATAACTTCTTCCAACCTATGCAAAAAGAACACTCATCTCATCTATTGCGTACCATGAAACTTTGCCTCGCAAATCAATTTAAAATTGCTTTTTTCTCGCGATAAATTAATATATTTGGGAGAAAAATTGCGACTTTAGAATATTCCAGTTTATGTGGTGAATTTTCCAACAAAGAAGAAACGATTCTTCGATTAGATGCAAAGGAACAAACATTCAAGTACCACCAAAAAGAATACCGATTAATGTCGAAAATTCTTTTTTTCTCTCGTTTCATTTTAATTCCCCAATGAATGAGAATGAAACGAGTGAAGTCCTTTTAAGACGAAATTACTCTTGACTTAATAAATTATTGCAGAAAAAAAAAGGTATATATTTGAATGAAATGATGATGATATAAATAACAGAGTGGAAAAAAATGACTTTATAGCTCAAACTTTTAATATATGACATTTCAGGTAAATAGCAATATACGTAGTAGCGAGAGACATGACATTTTTATCGTCTCGTATATTGAAATGTAAATGTAGTTTGTAACGCCATGGTCACTGATGGTATAGGTATTTTACAGCTGATTTTAGTATTGATATCCTTGCCCTAAACGTCGTATCGAAGTTATCTTCTCTCTCTCTCCCACTTTTCGCAGTTTGCTTTCCTCCTCTTTTTTTGGTCTCATCTCTTTCAATCTTATATTTAGTGTTTACCATCTCTCTTTCTCGATTTCCTTCCCCCCTTCGAACTCGATTTACTAACACAAACACTTAAGTCACATAAAGTATCATCCATTCTACACCTGCAAGGATAACGAACAGAAGTACTTAAGTCGAAGCCCCTTCTTCAGTTAATCCTCGATCACCTCGAGCCAACTTTGTTAACAGAAAGAAAGTCGGGCGGGGAAGGAGCAAAAAAAAATGCCCGAGACTAATGAACCACAAGTGACTTTATGCTTGCGCGCACCTCCAGGCGAAAGATGCTGTAAAACAGAAATGAATGTTTATTCAAAACAATAATTATTGAATAACGTATATATAGATTCATAACACGCCACTTGATTTTATTTAATTTACCATAACAAATGTTAATTATCTCCTGGATAGGGAAATAATAAAAGAAAAGCGGTAAACTTTATCGTTGACAATCCAGGATAATATCCTTTTTGCGGAAAATATATGAATATTAATTTCGATTATATTTTGCGATTAATGAGAAATATCTCACATTTCTTCTTCGTTTATGTATATATAGAGATATATATTACTGGGAGGTATAATTACACATTGATAGATTTGTTTTTATATTTGTTGAAACATTTTTTTACATCTACCTTAATGATGATAAGTATTCAAATTACGCGTTTTCTTAATTAAGAATTCATTTTAATTTGCGATAAATCATTTATATAAAGATTGTTCAAATAAATGTTAAGTTCATTAGGCCCAGGAATCGAATGATCCGCATCGAACTTGTCTGGTTTTATTTTATTTTATTTTGACGATTACGTCCGTCTTGAAATTAACAATAAAAATTTAAGAGAAAAAAACTCGGCCGCTACCGAGCACAGATTCGCCACGCACGATTCAACGTATACGAAAGTAAGCTGGAAGTATTATCGTAATAAGAACATTTGGAATTTGATCAAATTTGCGCATATTCTATTAATAGTGATTAAATTATTAAAAAAAATTTTTAATTTATTGACGCAGGTAATAATTCGATTGTTTCGATCGAGCAAATAAATAATAGAATCATTATTGAGTATTTAATATTCTTTCCAGTGGAAAAAATACGATTGGCGAAAAATTGGACTAATCTTGGAAGCCAAGATTGGGGCAATATTGGTCCAAGAGTGCGACAAATGCCAAGTCTTACATTTAAATAATAGACGAATTAATATTGGTCGAATGTTTGGAATTATTTTCACTTAGTTCGCGATTTTACTTTGTTTAATTTGAATTTCCCGCCAAAGTAATTCTGTGACTGTCCGCCTAGATGGCATGAAAATTTGCTCGTAAACGAGATTGAGTAAACGATTTATAAATATGAGGAACCCTCGAGACTAGATTCAGTTTAATTTTAGTTAGACAAAGTAAATATTAATAATAATAATAATAATAATAATAATAATAATAAAAATAAGGGAGGC